>CAWUFW010023769.1:0-69924 GCA_963921515.1 Calotriton arnoldi | reverse complement strand
CATTATATTTGTGTCTGAAATGAGTCTTTAAAGGTGCTTGACTTAATGACTGCCTAGGGATTTATCCTCAAATAGATTATTGCCCTGCCCTGGGAATCGCATTGCCTTGCAGGGGGTCCTTGTTATTTACATTAATTTACCCACAGCTTGTCTGTGTGGGACTGTTCTGTTAGTTATTAATTTTTTGTTATTTACTTTCATTATTTGTTGTATAGTGTGATAGTTTTTGATAATTTCACGTTCACCGACACTTTCAAACCTGGTGCTCCAGGTCTATAAACTTTTCAAATTATTCCTTTTGTTGTCACTGTAGTTATTTTTTTTTTTTTTTCCGGCTCCTTTTCTATTTATAATCAGGTCCTAGCTATTGACACTAGTATGGAGCAACTCAAAACATTCGGTTTTTCTGACGAAGAATTTGCTATTTTAGTAGGTACAAGTACCTCATTTAGCAATATCTCAAGTACTAATGCTCAAAATAATGATGACATTAATAAGTGAACCACTCTCAAAAAGAAAATCAAAAGGTTAGAGGCACATGGGGAGTTTATGTTGGATTATTTGAAAGCTGGAGTTATACCACAGGGACTGAGAGTCCGCAATATCCCTGGTCAATTCGTGGAATTCAGGAAATTCTTAGAGAGATGGAGCATGATAGCCAACAGGTGCTCCAGAGACCTAATGATATTGATAATAGAAACAGCCAAAGAATTGGTATCCTCCCTGAAAGACGAATTGCTTGAACTAGAGGAGAAAATTATAAAATCAAATGCAGTAGAGGAGGCCAAAAAGAAATTAGAAGAAACAGAAAGAGAATTGGCCACATTGACAGACTATCTGGTAAAACGTAAGACTGAGAAACTTAAAAAGACATATATTACAATTCAATAGAAAGGACTTATCCTTATCTTAGTGAGAACTATTATAAACAGAACCAATATTCTGATGAACAGAATTCATGTATTCGGCAAGTCCGTACTTTTTCTGACACTTCAGATTATTCTGAAGGTGAAAGTAACAACTATTTCTATGAACCACCAGGCCCACATAATTCATTTGATCCTAATTTGAATGGAAGACAACCTTTTTTAGCCCATCGAGTGCCATGCAGGGGTCGTCCACGAGTGCGCTTCGAACAACAAGGGAGGGGGTGCAATTATCAGAATCAACAGTGCCAACATGACAATAAGCACATGTTAGAAACTAGGAACAAGCAATACTGGTGACAAGGGAGGTAATTCCCATCTTCAATTTATCTTCTAACCCCCTAGATAATTCAGATTTAAGGTTGTTATCAAAAGGGTTATCCTATGTGCCTCACACTCAGGTTAATGTATTTGAATTATACACAGATATAATGAGTTTTTTCGTAAAATCAGACTCCAAAAGTTTTTCTCCATGGAACAATATCCCCCTCCAGAATTGTCTGGACATACAGAATTATCGGTTCGCTCGACTTTCACCCCTTCGTTGGACCAAGTTGGTCCAGAAGTGGCAGTTTTTGAGCATAGTGTTTTAAATCGTTTAGATCAAGCTGTGAGCTTTATTCCAAAACCCATTTACAATCTAAACAAAGAAGAATTTATGTCCCTTAAATCCTTTGTTCACAACAAAATGGTTACCATAAAAAGTTGTGACAAAGGTGGCGGAATTGTGGTCATAGATACCAATAAGTATGAGGATAAAATGTTAGCCCTCCTAGGTGACACACAATTCTATACAAAACTTACCAGAAATCCGACTAATAAAGTAAAGTCAAAAATTCAATCTCTCACGACTGCTGCTTATGAACAAGGACATATTAGTCAGAAAGAACATGAATATCTCAATTACTCTAAAGGGAAAATGCCATGTATTTACGGGATCCCTAAAATACATAAAAACATCGTTGATCCCCCTTATCGCCCGATCGTATCGACAATTGGATCAGTGACAGACCCTCTGTACAGATACGTAGATAACTGGATTCGTCCACATATCCCCAAAATTCCATCATATATTAAAGATACGGGAGAAATGATCACTAAAATTGAAAATCTGTCATTCAACTCCCAGAATAACATTCTAGTGACCTTGGATATTGAATCCTAATATAGTAACATTCCGCAAATTGAAGCACTAGATGCAGTTGCGTGGTTTATTGATACTTATCAAGTTCTGTGTCCTAAAATCTTTGTACTTGACTGTTTAAATATTTTTTTTTTACTGAAAACACGTTTGAATTTGGCAACACCTTGTTCAAACAAACAAAGGGTGTAAGTATTGGAGCATCAGTTGCTCCATCGGTGGCCAATATTTATATGGCCTTATTTGAGGCCAAATTCATCCACAACGAGGTTGCCCCCTTTTTGAATCAGTCAAGTCATAGTCCAGATATACAGATGATATATTTTTTATCTGGACCGATATTGAAGAAAATCTCCTAGAGTTTTTAACTTGGTTGAACCTCACAGATACTAACCTGAGATTTACAGCACATATCAGTCGAGATCAAGTTGAGTTTCTCGATATTTTGATTCGAAACAATCTAGACCACCTTGAAGTCGACTTATATGTGAAGCCCACTGCCAGAAATACTTTGCTGCATTTTAAAAGTTATCACCCGAGAGCACAAAAGCAAAGTATACCTTTCAGCCAATTTTTGCGTCTACGACGTAATTGTACGAATCTCACAGATTTTGATTCTCAAGCAGTTATGATGAAAGCTAAATCTATAGCGCGAGGGTATCCTCACCATCTTGTGAGAGAGTCACTGAAACGTGCAAGGTTTTACGACAGAGACCACTTGCTACATGGTAATCCTCGTCCTAAACCGAAACAACTGGTGTGTATCACCAAACATTCGACCATGAATGAACAAATTAAACAAATAGTCAACTCCATCTGGCACATATTGACTAGTGACCCAGAGCAGCAAGTTAAACTGACGAAACCTTTATTTGCCCATAAACGGAATAAAAACATCAAGGATTTGATTGTACATTCACGTTTTGATACTAGTGTTCCGTTCATACAAAAATCTATAGATGGCACCAGACCAGTGAAAGGAACTTTCAAATGCTATAATTGTAGATCATGTGAAACAGTGATTGAAGGTAATACCTTCTCCTTTAAAGGACAGACAATATGTGCCAATAAATTAGCAAACTGTAAAACGAAAAATGCTATTTATCTGATTGATTGCCCATGTTCTTTAGGCTATGGAAGGGGAAAACTTCTCGAACAGTCTCTACACGTCTAACTGAACACCGTTCAGCCATTCGAACACAAAAATTGAATGCACCCCTGGTCAAACATTACCTTGACCATGGTCATACAGTCAACGATGTAAAATGGTTAGTGCTAGAAATTATAGAGAATTCCCATGAAACCAGAAGTGAGGAAATAAGAAAAAAGAGAGAGGTATTCTGGATATTTACTTTGAATACATACAAGGAAGGGCTGAACAACAAATTACCTTGGGAGAATGCCATATTATTCAATAACTATTAATATGAATTCTGTTATCCACGGGATCAATGATGAGAGTTAAATTCTTGACTCCTTCTTTCCCCTCCAGTTGAGACATCCTTATCTGAGATTGTACACGAGTAATAAACATACTAGTAATCTCAAAGGAAGATCCACCCAGATGGACTACTAATGGTATGTAAGGACATTATTTTGTTTGACATTTATCACTTTTTCCTTTTAGTAGCCCATCATTGAAGGACTTTAATATCTTCCATATTGAAAGTAGCCCGTTTCTTGAATTCGGCATATTTTTCTGTAATAATATCTCATTCAGTGGAGGCACTATTTTTTAACAGAGGAAGTTTTAGATATTAATGATATATATTGAGCCAATTTCGGAAACACAAATGTTTTTATGCATTGTCTGTACACCAATTTGCCTGGGCTTTGATCATGACCTAGAGTCCTCTCTTTATGTCCGACGCAATATAGTAAGAGGGACCGCTATGTGTTCAAGCAGAGAGCACTGTTTGTAGTCCGTTCTTTATTTTTGAACTCACGCGTAGTCAGATGACCTCGACACAGGGTTTCGCTTAGGCATTTAAACCCAGAAATCCAACCGCTTGGTTCCTCCCTTTGTGGACCGGGGTATGAACGCCGCACGGCATCCAAAAGGTAAAAACTCAGTATTAGTTTGCCGCTGTAGTTTCTAAACGTAAAACAAGAGTTAACTGAACTCTGATTTTTCGATGTATCCTTTTCATTTTTTAACTAGCTTTATCGTAAAATGCTGGCATGCGAGAATCTGTTATCTACCTTTAACTGACGGCTACTGACCATTAATCAATCTCTAATATTTCACGATATTTATGTTCCACACGTGAAAGTGAAATATATAGATAGATACAAAATTGATAGAACAGAATGCCTCTGTAAGTCGATTTAGTCATAGAGGCAGCTTCAACATAGAATCGATTAAATAGCAGGCTCTTATATTCCAATGTTCAAAAGAGACAGTCGGAACCTGATTTCAATGTTAGTAGTTAGTTTAAAACAAACTAAAAAGGTGATGCATGTCTCTAAATGGTTCTTTCCTTTCTAGTTTGAATTTATCATGAAGATACACCTTGGTCCTCAGACAGCGACATACCTAATATAAAGGTCCGGCTATACAGACATCAGTACATGACACAAATAGGGTAATTATAGTCTTGCTAGTAGCTTGGTCTACCGTTTACAATTCCATTGATAACAAACACCTGACAGATGTTTTTTCTGCTATTGCAGTTGTTTTTTATATCGTACTCTGATTGAGAGAGTCCTCCGAGACGTTGTTGGAGGGAATTCTTCCCCCAGCGTGGATAAATAGAAAGTAAGGCCCTAGTGGACCAACTATAAATATATAGATATACTGGTCTGTGGGCTTGACCTCGGTTTGCATGACTCAGAGAATAGGGGCATGTCATAAACTTTTCGCTTTTAAATTTCACTTTATTTTATATCAAAAACCTTTCACATGGTGACTATATCTTTTTTCTAGTTTTAAATTTTCTTGACTCTAAACAAGTTATTCAATCTTACTTTATCTTTATCGTTAATTCTTTACATGGTGACAACATCTACTTTTTAGTTTTCATTCTTTCTTTAGACTAATTATTCTTTTTTTCAGCTGCTATTGTTCCAACCTTGGAAGAAACACTTATTATTAGATATATTTTTTATTCAACTATTATAGGTGTCGGTGAAGGTCTGATTTGTTCAAATTTCATAAAAAGTATGTGTATTGTCAGTGTCACTTGTTTCATATTTTAAATGATTTTAATTTAATTTCATAGGACATTGTTTGTGGCTTTTCCTGATGAAGGCGCAGTTGGCGCCGAAACGCGTGTTGAAGAAGATCCATCATATAGCCACCGTTTTCTGTCATCTCGGCCTATGTTATATTATTGTCTTATTGACATATTGGGGCCGATTCCGATCTCGGTCGGAGGCGCACCCAATACCATTCGGTCGGGAAAAAAGCCATGCGAAAGCCTGTTTCCCGACCGAACCGTACGCGGGTCCGGCCGAGCGAGTACGATGCGAGTCGCCGACCGACTCGTCCGGGCGTCCCGACAACTCCGACCGACTCGCTCGGACTCGAACCGCTCCGACCGACTCGGTCGGACCCGATTCGCACCGCGCAATGGAGACGTTCCCGGCCGGGTAAGTACGATGCGCGCCGCGGAGCAGTCCGACCGAGCCGCGCACTCCGGCTCGTAAGAGCTGTCGGAGCCGTACTTTGGGGGTCCGTGTCGGACCCCCTGTACGCGTAGCCGCGCGAGGCGCACACAGGGGGGACCCAAGGGTCCCCCTACCTGTGCGTGTACGCCGCGGGCGCTCGCGGCGTACCCGCTGTAGGGGGCGCCCTTGTCCGCCTCGCACCCATTGAGGCAATGGGAGCCCGCGTACGCGTTGTACGACCGGCTCCCATTGAGTTCAATGGGAGTCCGACCGACTCGTGTCCGATAACATACGGCCGCATCGTACTCGTTCGGTCGGACTGCACGGGTCCGATTCGGTCGGAAATCTCTCCGGGTCCGGCTCGGTCGGAGAAATTTCCGGCCCGAATCGGAATCGACCCCATTGTATCTATATGTGAAGTCTTTTGTAATATGTCACATTTTTTGTATTGTAATGTGAGTGTCCTACATATGTAACGCACATGTTTGTATGGTAAAAGAGATGTTTATGTTGAGAAATGTAGACATCACCCATTTTTAACCTGAAAAGAATAAATATATAATTTCTTTTTTAAAGAAAATATTGGAGTTGACACTGAGTTTTTGACATTATTTTGTGTCTGAAATGAGTCTTTAAAGGTGCTTTACTTAATGGCTTCCTAGGGATTTATCCTCAAATAGATTATTGCCCTGCCCTGGGAATCGCATTGACTTGCAGGGGGTCCTTGTTATTTACATTAACATTGTGATTTTAACAAGAAGTTTTTTGCTGAGCATGTTCCGCTCTGTGTATAAATGGGCATGTTTTGTTCATTTGACTGTACATAGGCATTGACTGGCAAGGGACTCCCTGTGCATGACACAGGTGTGTTGGTATTTCCCACATCTGTGCTTTTCCAATGATATACGTAATCTTCCTCTTACGATATGTTACAAGTTTTGTGCATGGGTGCTGGCGTTTGTGCATGTCGTTTGCAGTTAAATTGGTGTGGCTACCTACACACTCACAGTCCGGAATGTATGTGGCGTTTGGTCTAAGGTATATTGATGAATGTGTTCCTAGTTCTTATCTCATTGCACACATGTGGATAGCTGTCAGTAGCAAATGGTTTGACTGCTTTGCTTTGTGCCTGATCACATCATGTATATTGTCCTTGTCCTCTATGGACAGATGAGTTAACCAAGGCTTCTTTCCTGCTTTTTCAGGCTCAGAGCTGTGATGTACAGAGGTTTGTGTGCTTGGGTTATGCTGCTGGAAGTTGTACCCCTCCTCCCACCCAGTCCAGCTTACTCTTCGTGGACAAAGTATCAATGACAGTGAGGGGAGTGTAGTGGCAAGGATGCTGACAATGCTGCATGATGTAGGAGTTAAATGCAAATCCCAACAGTGCTTTGTGTACATGACACCATGCAACAGTGTCAGCCATCTTGTTGTGGCCCTTCCATTCACTGTCAGGTATCCATTGTCACTGATGGACATGTTGCTTTGTGTGTGGGTAGTGATGTGTGCTATGACTGCAACTCACACCATGTCCTGTACTCCACACACCTTCCCAGCCAGCCCAAGGAGCACACCTGGGACAATGCATCCCCAGACAGTGAGTGGAAATGTACAGTGAAGATGGCTGAGAGTGGGAACTGGTGTGAGAGGGCCAGGGCCTAATTGTGACTTGCAGCCAATTCACACATAAGGCCCATGTGTCAGCCATCTTGCCGGTACATTGCCACTCCCTGTGAGATGGGCATGGTTCAAGGTGGGATTGTTGGGCCATGTGGGAGGAGGACTGTTGGCTGTGACTACGACTCCCATCATGCTTTCAGCTACACCCTCCTTCCCAGCCACCCCAACCTTCCTTCCTGTGACTCTGCTTTCCTGGTAGTGAATGTGTGCAAACAAAATGGCTGCTGCATGTGACTGGTGTATCACATTGCCTTGCTGTGGGTTGGTGCTAAGTTAGTACATTTTTGTGAATGGTGAGCTTTCCAGTTACATTGTAGGTATGCTGATAGTAAACATCTATTTTTGAACACATATCCCAGCATGGACTTGTGCTCCCCACACCAGAGCCCAGTGTGAGGCATCTTGGGAGTAGATTTTCCTTAACTCTCAAGGAGAGCATAGTCCCAGGTGTGTTGTTTGGTGTTGGAAGGAGGGGTGTGTGTGTGACAGGGTCTGCTGGTAGATGTAGTCAGAGCTATCACTCCTCCTCCCCCAGACCAAATAGGCCACCATGAACCATGCTTCCATGACAGTGAGTCAAACTTTACGTTCAAGATGTCTGACAGTGGGGCCTGGTGTTTGTTTGAGCACAACTCCCAACAGGGCCTTGTGCTTCACACACCAGAGCCCAGAGTCAGCCATCTTGCCAGTATGTTTCCACTCCCTGTGACATGAGCATGGTTCAAGGTGGGATTGTTGGGCCATGTGGGAGGAGGACTGTTGGCTGTGACTACAACTCCCATCATGCTTTCAGCTACACCCACCTTCCCAGCCATCTCAACCTTCCTTCCTGTGACTCTGCTTTCCTGGTAGTGAATGTGTGCAAACAAGATCTCTGCTGCATGTGACTGGTGTTTGGATCACATTGCCTTGCTGTGGGTTGGTGCTAAGTTAGTACATTTTTGTGAATGGTGAGCTTTCCAGTTACATTGCAGGCATGTTGCTAGTAAACATCTATTTTTGAACACATATCCCAGCATGGACTTGTGCTCCCCACACCAGAGCCCAGTGTGAGGCATCTTGGGAGTAGATTTTCCTTAACTCTCAAGGAGAGCATAGTCCCAGGTGTGTTGTTTGGTGTTGGTGGGAGGGGTGTGTGTGTGACAGGGTCTGCTGATAGATGTAGTCAGAGCTAGCACTCCTTCTAACCCCAAACCAAATAGGCCACCATAAACCATGCTTCCATGACAGTGAGTCAAACTTTACTTTCAAGATGTCTGACAGTGGGGCCTGGTGTTTGTTTGAGCACAACTCCCAACAGGGCCTTGTGCTTCACACACCAGAGCCCAGAGACAGCCATCTTGCCAGTACTTTTCCACTCTCTGTGAGATGAGCATGGTTCAAGGTGGCTTGTTGGGCCATGTGGGAGGAGGACTGTTGGCTGTGACTACAACTCCCATCATGCTTTCAGCTACACCCACCTTCCCAGCAAACCCAACCTTCCTTCCTTTTGACTCAGCTTCCCTGTGAGTGAGTGAAACAGTGATGGCAAGATGGCTGACATTGGTGGCCAGCTGTTTGTTTGTGCACAATTCCCAACAGGGCCTTGTGCTCCCCACACCAGAGCCCAGAGTCAGGCATCTTGGGAGAAGAATTTCCTTAACTCTCAAGGACAGCATAGTCCCAGGTGTGTTGTTTGCTGTTGGTGGGAGGGGTGTGTGTGTGACAGGGCCTGCTGGTAGATGTAGTCAGAGCTAGGACTCCTCCTCCCCCCAGACCAAATAGGCCACCATGAACCATGCTTCCATGACAGTGAGTCAAACTTTACGCTCAAGATGTCTGTCAGTGGGGCCCGGTGTTTGTTTGAGCACAACTCCCAACAGGGCCTTGTGCTTCACATACCAGAGCCCAGAGTCAGCCATCTAGCCAGTACTTTTCCACTCCCTGTGAGATGAGCATGGTTCAAGGTGGGATTGTTGGGCCATGTGGAAGGAGGACTGTTGGCTGTGACTACGACTCCCATCATGCTTTCAGCTACACCCACCTTCCCAGCTATCCCAACCTTCCTTCCTGTGACTCAGCTTCCCTGTAAGTGAGTGAAACAGTGCTGGCAAGATGGCTGACAGTGGTGGTTGCTGTTTTGAGCCCAAAGCATTGCTGTGTTTTTTAGTAAGTTGTTACATATCATGAAATAGTTACATATTACTCTGAGATTGCAGGATTTTGCTTGTCTAACTGGCATACAAGTCACAGGCTCATTTGCTTAATGTTGTTATGGCTTTGCTGACACTGATTTGTATCGCTGTGTCCTTGACAGTGACTGTGTATTTGCTATCAATATTGGCTATTTGAGTCTGTACTCACCAGGCTCTGGTACTCCTGATATTCCATGTATTCCCTCTGGTGGGAGGATGGCCTGCACCTTCTCCTCCCAGGTAGTGAAGTGCACAGGTGTTGCAGGAGGGCCACCGCCAGTCCGCTGACTCAGTTTGTGCTCTTTGTTGATGAGCTTCTTGACCCTCCTTCGCACATCATAGTACCTGTTCTTGATATCGTCCATGTGCGCAGGCAAGGTGCTTGAGTGTTTACCTTGTTGACAATCCTCTCCCACATCTTGGTTTTCTGGAACAGGGGGGTCTGTTGGACCAAGGTGCCAAATAAATGTGGCTCTTCTCTGAGAATTTCATCTACCATGACTTCCAACTCACTGTCTGTGAACTTTGGATTCTTCTTTGGGGGCATGGTGATGGGTGGTGGTGGAGATGGATGTATGGGTGAGTGTGAAGGTGAGGGTGAGTGAGTATGAGTAAAGGTGTGTGTTTGTGAGTCTGGTATTTGACAGGTGCTGTAGGTGTACAGGTTGTGTGGTGGGTTGGATTTGAGTGTATGTATCAGTGCAGTGTAGTGGTGGTATCTGCTGGCAGGTCTGTTGAATTTGCAAAGGATCATGGTAAGGATTTTGGCCCTTTATATAGGAGGACTTGTGGGTGTGTCTTCTTTTTTTTGTGCCTTTGACAATGCTTGTTTGGACATTTTCTGTCTGTTTCCGTTGTATTTTGTTGAGCATGACGGAAACGTTCCGTTGATCGCAACGGATGCTTTTTCATGTATTTGCGGGGTAGTCCGAGTCAGTACCATTCACCCTACGCTATGTTGCAGCGTTTGTGTACGAGTCGGTCACGTCGGGCTCTTTTCCGGAGATTTTGCTCGGACGAATTGATTCCCATCCGTGTAGGTCGTCTGTATTGTGCTCCGTGCGAGTTGTTTGTATTTGACATGCGTTGCATCGTACTACGTCGGTCGGACAGCGCGCGTACGTGTCGGTCGGAAGCCATTCCCGGTTCGTGCCGGTCGGGAGGGTTTCCGAGCGGGATCGGAATCGGGCCCTAAGTATTGAATATGCTACAAATAGCTCCTTTGCATATCAAATTAAAAAACTAATAGCACTGGCATACGTCCCAATTACTGACGTAGCCGAACACTACAATTCATTAATTGAAAGTGCATACTACCAACAAAATGAGCAAAAACTAAGTCCCTTACTTGACTATTTTGAGGATACCTGGGTGGGAAGGCTACACAGATCTGGACACAGAAAGCAACCTAAATACCACATTCCATTGTGGAATGCATTTAACAGTACCCTAAACAAAGAAGTGAAAGCTAATAATGCTGTAGAAGGATGGCATAACGCCTTCCAAGCAACAACAAGTAGAACTCCTCCAACTCTGCATAAACTATTACTAGCTATCCAAAAAGAACAAAGCTACCAACAACTAAGATTGGAGCAGTCTGTAACACAAATAGGCCCAAAACTTACCAAACAAACTAAACAAATGTTTGAGTACTTACAGTACAAAGTAAGACTATACCCAACAACTAAAGGCCTAGAATGCCTTGAAACAATAGCCAAATCCCTACTTTAACTAAAAATACCTCAAAAAACTTAAAAACTCATAACCAAAAACTAAACAAACAAATGAATAAAATTCTTATAATTTTAAAAATAATTATTTTGTCAATTTTATTAATTAATATACAAAAAATATATTGACATAATAATTATATTTTATAAAATATAAATCACAATTTCAATGTCATTTTTAGCATTTCCCTCCCACAATAAATAAATCAAAATAACTTACTGTTTCCGTAGCTGAAGAAACGAAATCCCAACTGCCATAAACAAATCCACGTTTTCGATGATCCCAATATCAAATAAAATCCCCCCAAAAATGGAAAAATCCAACTGTTTAAAAAGTAATCCACCGGCAATAACTCCAGAAACGATAAAACATAAAAATCCCTAAAAACGTATTTAAAAAAAGAAGCACTCCTGGAAAACTCGAAAAATTAAGGAAGTGTAAAATAATTATTAGTTGTCTAAAACGAATACAGACTTCCTTGAATAAAAAAAACGCAATCTTCCCCCAACCGCCACGTTCCAATCGACCAGAACCTGTAGTAAAAAAACAATCTCACTCACTCAAATATACACATACATTATAACATAATTAAAAAAAACATAATACTAATGCCATAGTTTAAACATATTTTCACATATCTACTGAACTCTAACACCGACCGATTAACAAACTGACGACATTTCGCTAACACATAACTAACACATTCAACTCACCAAAACTAAAATTACCTAACACTACACACACTACCTAGTACTCACCTACCCCAAATTAATCCAAAATTAAAGTTATATATTTTTTTACAAATTCTTTAAAACACTCCCCACCCTTATCCCCTATAAACCCAACATCCCACTCCTAAAAATGAATTTCATTTTTTTTTAATAAAATGTTAAATATATTGACATTTTTTAACAAATTGTTTAAAACACTCCCCACCCTTATCCCCTATAAACCCAACATCCAGCTCCTAAAAATGAATTTAAAAATATTTTTTTAATTTTTTAATTATTTTTATTTTTCAAAAAAATTCTTTAAAACACTCCCCACTCTTATACCCTATAAACCCAACATCCTGCTCCTAAAAATTAATTTCATCTTTTTTTAATGAAAAATTTAAATAAAAAAAAAAAATTTAACACATTTTTTAAAACACTCCCCACCCTTATCCCCTATAAACCCAGCATCTCGCTCCTAAAAAAAAATAATATTACATTTATATTTAAATTTGTTTTTACATTTTTAACAACATTTTTAAAACACTCCCCACCCTTATCCCCCATAAACCCAACATCCCGCTCCTAAAAAAAATATTACAATTCAAAACTTTATAACTATTATTAAAACATTAACAAACATATAACATAATAAAAAAAAGTAAAACGATATATTTACATAAGGATATTTTAACAAACGACATTTAACATAACGATATTTTTAACAACACACTAAATCGATATTATGAACATCGATATATTAAACACCAATATTTCATACTGTCGATATTTAAAACTCGATATTATTACATTGTGACATTAAGAAATCGATATTATGTCTACTTACTGTCAAAACCACCCGGCAGTTCCCTCTATGAACCGCTCTTGCTAGATGCGCGTCCACGCTGCAGCCTGCATTTAGTACCTGGGGGGCACAACTGGCTCCTCCCAGGCTGGACCGGATTGGATGAGACTAGCCAATCGGGTCACGGCAAATCGTAAGTAAAACATCAGGAAGATACACTTTAAAAACACAGGCGAAAAGCGTTTAACATCGAATCTGTGCAATACTGAGCAGTAGTACACTCTTGCTGTCAAATTGAGACTGTAAAATATATGCTAAGATCCTAGCCATGCGTCTGGCCAGGGTTATCTCCCCTTTGGTCTCGATTCAACAGCACAGTTTTATTTCAGGAACAGGCATGGTTAATCATGTTAGTAGGGTAGTGACTTTATTTGATTTGGCTAACGTACATCATGCTGCAATGGGGCTGGTATTATTGGACGCCGAAAAGGCTTTTGACTGGGTCTCTTGGGAGTTCTTGTGGATGGTTGTTCGTCGGCTTGGGTATGGGGTAGATTTGATTAAATCCATAAGTGCTATGTATAGAACCCCTACAGATCGAACTTACATGATGGGATTAGAATCAGAGCTGTTTACTATCTCCAGGGGGATGAGGCAGGGATGCCGTTGTTCTCCTTTATTATTTGCTCTATATATCAACCCATTTTTGATCATGTTGGAGGATAGTGTGATCATTTAATCCGTCAAATATAGGCATGAAAGTTATCAGGTTTTTGCCTACATGGACGATGTGGCCATTGTCACTTCCGATCCAACTACTACTATTCTGGAGATAGAGCGATTGGCTTTATATTTGGGCAAATATCTAGATATAAATTAAATACAACTAAAACTCATATTATTTGTACAAATCAAGCCTGTGTTGCGATCCTAGGGTCACAGAAGAAGTCATTTACCTCTATTAAAATTAGAAGATGCCTGAATGAACTGGTAGAGGCTAACTGGGGGTCTATATTGGCTGGTATTAAAAAACATCTGGATAGGATTGAAAGTCTTCATCTGTCACTGGTAAGAAGTTGTAATGTGCTTAAAATGAACATACTACCTAAGGTGTTATATTATTTTAGATCAGTACCATTAGAACTCAGCTTCAGAACCTGCAGTCAATATGCTGCAGATTTATTTGGGGCCAGAGGAAACCTCGCAGGGCAATGAAATTTATGACTCTACCCCAAAAGTGCAGAGGCTGGGCAGTTCCTAATTTTACATTCTATTATTATGCCTGCCTCTTGCAGAATATGAGAATATTACTTACTGGGGATGACATCAGTGGGTTGGCAAAGTCTCCATCTATCTATCAAATGTTACTTCGGTCAGATGCCGAGAAATGTCTATTTAAGATAATTGAACCAAGTTACTATAAGAAAACTCGCTTTAAGGTCCTGCTCACAGTCTTTCAATTCTGGAAATATGTTCGTAGATATTTTAAGATAGATGTGATTTGTTTTTATACACCTATTAATGCATCTACATTAGTGCCCTCTATCTTCTGGGATACTACAAAGGCTAGATGGAGACAAAAAGGGATAACAAAGGTAGGGGATTTCTATATTAAAAACGGTACTCTCCCATTTTCAGCACAGGCTAAAAATATCTTCTCCCTAAAACTGAATTCTTTAAGTTTTTACAGATCCGAGATTTCCTACAGAGAAAACTAAAACGGATGTTAGTAATTGAAAATTCTCTTGTTGAGGCAATCGGATGGAGGGATAGGGCTGATAACTTATGTAATTGCTTGGTGGATAACCAACAGGATGATATGGAGGCTCACAATCTTAAATGGAATAATCTACTGGGTCAAGATGGGTAAATTCTGGAGGAATCTATTGAGATGGTGGAGGAAATTTTGATCTCCTCTAGTTTAAAAGCACAACACTTTAAAACTGTTTTTAATCTGTATTATAGCCCCACTAAAATGCCTAAATGGTCGGGGTTGAACGATGGTAAATGTTACTGCTGTGGGGCTCAACAGGCAGACATTATGCATATGTTTTTTTCTTGTCTTCAATTAGGACAATTACTGGGGTGAATGGCGGCTTTTTTAATGGATGTGGTCTGTAAAGAAATTAATATTTCACCTATAATGATGTTACTGGGCCTGGGGGAAGGGCCGACGAACAGACGGTCCACACAGCAATTCAATTTAGTTATCTGTTATTTATGGCTACTGCGGTTGCCCGACTCTGTATAGCTTCCTCCTGGCTACAGAAGGAACTCCCAACATTTGAAATGCGAAGAGCTAGATTTAATGCCATTTTTTATCTTGAGTATAGTTTTATTCTTTTAAAGGGCCACGGAGATGTGAACTGGGCTCAAGGATATGGGGTCCAATGATAGATCACATGAAAGATCAATGAAATGTTTATGCAGTTGTTTTTTTTTACTGTTTTTCTATCTCCTTACTAAATGAACTACCTTCTTTAGGCATTTTATGAATATGATGAAACTGTGATTTATGGTGTATTTTTTCGGTTGTGAATATCTATATGCCCATATGAATTGTAACTGGTTTAACTATGACATGGATAGACAATAAACAATACTTAAAAAAAGCAAATGTCTCATTGGATTAGAGATATTAATTTGCACTGCTCCAATGGCTCCAGTATGGACCCAAGTTTCAAAAATACATTAAACTCCTTTACACGGATCTAGCCACCCATGTCCAAGTGTGTACTGCTATCTCCAGACCCTTCCCTATTCGGCAGAGCTTGCATCTGGGGTTTGCCCTATCTCCACTGATGCTCATGCTCGCCATGGAGTCCATGGCCGAATGGCTTCATATTGGGCACAAGTTAGGGGATTTGAGTGAGAGAGGGGACCAGTGGATAGAATCACACTTTATGCTGATGATGTCCTGATCTTCTTGACCCAGCAGAATCCTCTAGTCCGAGATTGCTCCAAATCCTCAGAATCTTTGGTGACACTTAGGGTCTCTCCATTAATATGACCAAGTTTACTGTCTCCCGGTTCCCCTCCACTCCCAAGACCTTGGTTGGGCCACCAGCTTACAAAAAGCCACACATAGCTTCATATATTTTGGGGTACATATCACCCCTGACCCCTCGCTGGCATGGGAGATGAACATTCAAATGCTTCTGGATGCATTGACTGCCTATGTCAAAACTTGGTTGGCCCTCCCTCTGTCCCATATGGGGTGCTCGGCTATTTTCAAAATGTTTTCCCTCCCCTGGTTACTTTATCTCCTACAAAACTACCAGTGCCCTCCACCATGCGCCTTATTCCAGACAGTACACTCCATATTACGAAGTTTCCAATGGAACTGCGGCTCTCCCTGTATAAGCCTCTCTAAATGTTTTAAGACTACATTTGAACGGGGGATCGCGACAAATGACATTGACTCCTGTTACAGAGCATACCACTTAATATTTATCAAAGAATGGTGGTACGATACCCAGGTAGACCGCGCTTTTGTGTCAGAAAATTGGATGCTCCAAAAAACCTCGATCCAGCATTTATTGTACGGAGGAAGGACACGTCCCGGTCCTTCTGGCAACAAGGGCGGTGCTGCAGAGCTAGGAGGTTGCATTGTCAGGGATGGAATAGAAACAGAAACTCACTGCGCAGACACCACTATGGGTGAGAACAGAACTGCACCTAATGGCGGCTCTGGTTGGCTTCTTTGAAAGGGGTGAAATAGGTATCTCTACACTGGGAGATATCATATAGGGCATCATGTTGAAATCGTATTCCACTCTCCAGGGTAAATTTCACCTACATCGTAGACAGTTTTACCAATGCCTCCAACTGCACCATGCCTTGACACCGCACATCCGTGAGTTGGAGGACCTCACCCTCTTTGTGGCCAAATGACTCCCAGGAGAAATGGGAACACATAAATCACCCCAGTATATTGGTTCCTAAAACACCACATGCCTGACTCATTTGATACACTACGCGCAGCCTGGTAGCAAGACATAGGGACCTTGCCAGATGAAGTCTGGACAGAGGCTAGGGTATCCCCAAGACATTGAGCAATTGCAGCCCGACTACGCCTAATACAGCTAAAATACCTCCACCAAACATATGTCACATGACACAAACTCTGGGCAATGGGAAATATCGCCTCCGATGTATGGTGTCAGAGGGTACCTTCCAGCACACATGTGTGGATGTGCTGAAATACAAGGATACTGAAATCTAATGTGCCCTGTCTCGGCCAAGTATTGGGGTGCTCTATACCACAAGATCCTAGATTGATCCTCCTCCATCTATTGGGGGAGTTCAAGGGTGACCAATACACAACCACCATCCTGTGGCTGGGCCTGACTGAGGCCAAAAGGGATATTGCTTGCCACTGCACTGCACCGCACCGCACCACCCCGATTGCAGAGTGGAAGAACAGCCTAGACTGGTGCCTGAATAGAGAAAAGCCAGTGTATGAAGCTCTAGGATGCCCTCAAAAATACACAAAAATTTGGCTGCGATGGGCAGACTATAGAGGGATCACAATTGTGCGGCCCTATATTCGTAGAGCCGCACTAGATAGGGTGAGTGGGGGATATGTATAAAGAATGGCACCTTGTTGTATGGTTACCAAATTGTATGTACTGTTACAATATTTTTTTATTATCGAAACAACATAAAAACATCAATAAAATGTATTTTTAAGAAAATGGTATTGTCTCTTTTATTTAACACCATCCATGGCTTACATTTGAAATATCAATTTATGACTACTTATCAAATAGTTTTTTTGGTATACCATTATTAATATTGTTCCTGAGAAAGACTAATAAATGCTGTTTTAGCCAAAATCTTTCTTGCCGAGGTGCATACATCAGTTTCCTGCATGACAATAGATTGTGTTTATCAAAAAAGTGCAGATTAATGATTACCATATACATAAGAAACTGAGGGGCATATTCACAAGGAGCTATCGCCAAATTAACGGCACTTTATTGCAGCCAAAGTCGTGATAAATTTACCCCCCCATTCACAAGCCGGTGTTAACAGCCCACAGCACCAGTTTACCCGCGATAGCAGCCGCAATAAACATCGCCACAGAGGACCCTCGCAAATATCGCTAATGAGATGCAGAGTAGGCGTTCCCGTGACAAAAGCAGAGACAACAGCACACCTCAACATTCACAACCACCAGCCACATCCGCGATAAAAACACAAAACAGGGGATAAGGCGCATTAGCACCAGGAAATCTACACCTGCTCTGACCTGGTGTAAAGTCGGAGGGCAGCCAGTACCACAAAAGGGAGCACAGCCCAGGGCCACATCCCAAGGGCAACAGATGTCATGGAGTACGCTCATCGGGAGTTTCTCCTTCAAACTAGAGATAAGACCTCTTTATCCAGAATCACTTGTGTTACCACCTTTAACCCTGTGAGTAACAAACTAATGAAACTAGTAAAAAAGCATTGGTCAGTTCTAGATCCCCTAGATTTCACCACAGGTACCCCACTTTTCTCATTCAAACGTGGCCGTAACATCAAGGACCATCTAGTGAGGGCACATACACCCACTAGAAAGGACACTTCTATCCATACATACCTTAACCTGCCACCTCTAGTGGGCCATTTTAAATGTAATCAGTGCATGGCATGCGATACTACCTGTAACACTAAAGTATTTGAGTATGGTAATCACAAACATGTATTGAAAGCATTTAGTAACTGTGATTCCCAGAATGTCATCTATTGCATTGAATGCCCTTGTCAATTGCGATATATTGGTCAAACAACCCAGAAGGTAAAGGCCAGGATTTCCCAACACAAAAGTAGGATCAGATGTAAAATCCTTACTGCACCCCTGGTGGAACACTATCTACAAAAAGGGCATTCCGAAAATGAAATCAAGTGGCAGGTGATTGACAGCCTTCATACCAACGCAAGAGGAGGAAACCAACAGTCTATTCTAAATCGGCTGGAATGTAAATGGATTTTTAATTGCCGCACCATTGAGAATGGTTTGAACTCCGTTGATGAATGGAATACCTGCATTTAATGGTCTAATGACTATATGTTGATTCTATGACTATATGATGTCCCTATCACACCGCAGACATAATGTTCTGTTTTACCTTCTCCTAACCATGTCTGCTGTAGTTGTTTTTCTGTTTTTTCATTCCACCTAGTATAGATTACTATGCAGTTGCCTCCACACCCCTTTCCCTACCTCCCATGCTAACAAAGAAGTACCTGTAAACTGTGTAAATTGTATGTACACTTTGGGCCATATCACAACAGTCCGGGCTAGACATAAGTTTTTCCTGATAGGCATTGCAATAATGGTTTTAATTCCATTTTTACCGCTGGCCAGCCGCCATGTCCCTCGAGACAGCTAGAATTCTCACGAGACAAGATTAACTTGAGAGGCATCGCTCACTTGAAGACGCACTAGGCGGTTTTAGTTCTGAGCTGATATGCGCGCCCTTCCCTTTTAGTTCACATTTGCTAGTAACACCGAGAATGGTTGTTTAGCCCCTCCCCTTCTGTGCCACGCAATCACCGCCGACAAAGTTTATAACCACGCCTCCAAACAACGTACTCTGTCGCAATAGAGTGATACATTGCAGCGCGCCGACCAGACCGGTGTTTGACTCCCGCTGGAAGTCCAAAATAGTAAGTGCCTTGTCCTCCGGCCCCTTACGTAGTGGCTATTCATTTATCTTAAGCGCAGCTAATGGCACCACTTCTAATTTCAGAATGGGGCTCCATTTTTGAAGCGCCGCATTCGTGAGTATTCCTTTCCCTTTTCCTCCCCTGTCTCACTAATAGGCACCCTCACACTGTCTCCTGGGCTTAAACTTGTGTTTTCCCTAGCAGGCTGGGCGGGTTGTAATATTGACGGCTCCTCGCAGTGCCGGTTCAGAGAAGGGTGAGTAGACTCTTGACAACTCGGGCACCCCTCTCATCACATTTTTTCGGACTTATTAATTCCCTTCTGTATTACAGACCTCCATGTCCACAGAGTAACCGCGCCTCCTCCTTTTAATATTCTGGGCACCCTTGAGGCCCACCGAACTCTTCAGTGTCAACGGGCTTTAATACTCTGCCCCCACAATTGTAAGTGCACCATATGGAGTTGCCCTGATCCCTGTATATAGGCTTCTCCACTGTATACATGATTATACTGTATATTCTAACGCTGCCTCCCTCCACTCCTACAGTAGTTGGTCCCCGCCCTGCATGAGAGCAGTATTGTGCAGATTGTACTGCTTCCGGCTGGAAGTAGGTCCCTCAATAGTATGTGAGTAATATCTTCACTTAGCTATCTATGTTCAATAATTCGATATCAGTGAGCCCTAATCCTGCACTCCATATCTTCCCCAGACGCACTTCAAGGCAAGAAATACAACACTGTACTAATCACAGATCGGTTCTACAACACCCATGCCTCAGTGGTTCTTGTAGGAAGTAAGTTTGCACATCGCTTCTGAGTTTGACACATGTATGAGTGCAATAGTTAGTCCACTCATTGTTAATTGATATAATGCGCGCAACTCCCCTTAGGGCCACTGGAATTGATAGGGCCCTAAGCTACTCACTTGGCCCTCTTTAAATAGGCAACGTTCACTTCACTGTGTGCCAGCGTTTAATTAAGATATGCTATCGCACTGGGAGCACGCCCACGCTGTTAATAGTTGAAATGTAGGGGACATATCGTAATTCCACTCTGTTCCCCTCTAGGTTCAGGTTGCTCAATTATTGTCCTGATGATGATCTTAAGTCCCTAAGATCGAAACGCCGTCGACTTCTACAATAGGAACTCTCTCATTTGTATTAACCTAAGCAAAGTTCCTACTATGTTGTCAATGTGATGTAATGTTTTTAGAGTTCACTGCACCTTGTCACATTACGCACCTGTCACTTTATGTGAGCACCTGTTTACCTTGACTGTCGTCAAATCATGTCTGTGTAAAATAAAATGTTTATTTTACACCACATATGTTCCCCTACTACTTTCGTGCTCCCTTAATGATTAATTGTCTACCCCAAAAAGCTTTACCTTGTGACCTTCTCGAGGGTTTCACTTGGTTGTATAGGACCCATTCGGGCCAAATTGAACCGCTGTTTTTCTTAAAACAGAGGGTACCTTCCAGCACACATGTGTGGATGTGCTGAAATACAAGGATACTGAAATCTAATGTGCCCTGTCTCGGCCAAGTATTGGGGTGCTCTATACCACAAGATCCTAGATTGATCCTCCTCCATCTATTGGGGGAGTTCAAGGGTGACCAATACACAACCACCATCCTGTGGCTGGGCCTGACTGAGGCCAAAAGGGATATTGCTTGCCACTGCACTGCACCGCACCGCACCACCCCGATTGCAGAGTGGAAGAACAGCCTAGACTGGTGCCTGAATAGAGAAAAGCCAGTGTATGAAGCTCTAGGATGCCCTCAAAAATACACAAAAATCTGGCTGCGATGGGCAGACTATAGAGGGATCACAATTGTGCGGCCCTATATTCGTAGAGCCGCACTAGATAGGGTGAGTGGGGGATATGTATAAAGAATGGCACCTTGTTGTATGGTTACCAAATTGTATGTACTGTTACAATATTTTTTATTATCGAAACAACATAAAAACATCAATAAAATGTATTTTTAAGAAAATGGTATTGTCTCTTTTATTTAACACCATCCATGGCTTACATTTGAAATATCAATTTATGACTACTTATCAAATAGTTTTTTTTGGTATACCATTATTAATATTGTTCCTGAGAAAGACTAATAAATGCTGTTTTAGCCAAAATCTTTCTTGCCTAGGTGCATACGTCAGTTTCCTGCATGACAATAGATTGTGTTTATCAAAAAAGTGCAGATTAATGATTACCATATACATAAGAAACTGAGGGGCATATTCACAAGGAGCTATCGCCAAATTAACGGCACTTTATTGCAGCCAAAGTCGTGATAAATTTACCCCCCCATTCACAAGCCGGTGTTAACAGCCCACAGCACCAGTTTACCCGCGATAGCAGCCGCAATAAACATCGCCACAGAGGACCCTCGCAAATATCGCTAATGAGATGCAGAGTAGGCGTTCCCGTGACAAAAGCAGAGACAACAGCACACCTCAACATTCACAACCACCAGCCACATCCGCGATAAAAACACAAAACAGGGGATAAGGCGCATTAGCACCAGGAAATCTACACCTGCTCTGACCTGGTGTAAAGTCGGAGGGCAGCCAGTACCACAAAAGGGAGCACAGCCCAGGGCCACATCCCAAGGGCAACAGATGTCATGGAGCCACACATCATGCGGCCCGGACACCCAAGAGGGCCCCAACACCCACCGCCACCACCCCAGTACCACCCCTCCCTGGCACCCCCCCAACCAAAGACATGCCACATCAGCCACACCTAAACATGTACAAAATATTCCGCCTTATGCCGCACAATCACAACTGGTGACATGGATGTGTCGTCACAGAAATGACCAGCACACATTCACTTTCGAAGCAACAAATGAAACTTTATTAAAATGAACAACGAAATGAAATGAAGACAGATGGCCGCACCCCTCCGGACAATACGTAGGTCACAGCCTGTAAGACAAAAAACATGATGAGAAGGTGTGTCCTGCGCACATCAGAGGACAGAGAGAGAGCGAAGGAGAGAGAGAGGAAGAGAGGGAGAGAGAGAGAGAGAGAAGAGGAGAGAGAGAGGAAGAGAGAGGGAGAGAGAGGAAGAGAGGGAGAGAGAGAGAGGAAGAGAGGGAGAGAGAGAGAGAGAAGAGGAGAGAGAGAGGAAGAGAGGGAGAGAGAGAGAGAGAGAGAGAAGAGGAGAGAGAGAGAGGAAGAGAGAGGGAGAGAGAGAGAGGAAGAGAGGGAGAGAGAGAGAGTGCCGCCCCTGCGCACCCAGGCCACACTGCTCACCTGCTGCCACCGGTGTGTCTCCAACCACGTGCCGGTATGTAGGGCAGTTCACCAGGTCACACATCTCATTCAGAGCCGTCAGCTGAAACAGAGCCCAGATACATGACTGGCACAGTACACACACTTGCACAAGACAACATCGCCTGCCCGCCCATGCACACCCTGGCAGAGGCACCCCAACCCCTCCCACCGCCCATCGGAGCATGCCCGCCCATGCACACCCAGGCCTCAATGCTCACCTTCCGCCACCAGTGCGTAGACAGGAGGTCCCACCACGTGCCGCTGCAAGCCACAAGCCCGGGGCCCGCGGACCTGGCACCCTCCTCATCATGCAGCCACGCTCTGCAGGCCACCAGGTCTCACGTTTGGTGCTGGGTCTTGATTACTCCATGGCAGAGGACATACCAGTGCACCCGGCATCATCACAGGCTGCACACCCGCTCAGCCCAATGGGTGCCACCAACTCTGGCATCCCAGAAGCGACGCCACGGGGCGGTAGGCTCGCACTGCCTGCTGGCTCTGGCCTACACTGCGGTCCAGCAGGGCACACAAGACCTGAGCTGTCTGGACCGCCGGGACGGGGCATCATCGCAGGCTGCACACCCGCTCAGCAGCTGAAGGTGCCACTGACTCAGTGCACCCAAAGTCACCGTCCCATGGCGGGGTGCCTGTGCCGTCCGCAAGGCCTCGGATGTCACTAACCCTGTGCAACCCCAGTCTGCGCCACATGGTGGTAGGCCCGTGCCGAACTCCAGGCCTCGGATGCCACTAACCCTGTGCAACCCCAGTCTGCGCCACGTGGTGGTAGGCCCGTGCCGAACTCCAGGCCTCGGATTCCACTAACCCTGTGCAACCCCAGTCTGCGCCACGTGGTTGGTAGGCCCGTGCCGTACTCCAGGCCTCAGATGCCACTAACCCTGTGCGCAGCAAGTCATGGGCCCTATATGAGTGCGAACCGTGGGGCGTCCGTCATTTAGTCACCACCAGAAGAGGGGAATGTGACGTCGTCGGACCCTTATGGAGTCACATGGCCTGTGATGCCTGTGCCGGATGGGTGTGGTGTGTGTGAAAACCTGCCCTCAGGGAGTGGCCGTGACATGCTGACAACTAGACCAGTGACCCGCACACCATCAGCGAGTATGACTGCGACGGGTAGCAATGAGGGCCCCCCTCGGTGAGTAAGTGGAGTGGACTGGCCTGCCGTACGCCGGACCAGCGCAGGGCCTGCAACAATGACTCGTGGGATCTGGGCATGGTCCAGTCCATGTCCGGACAAAGAAGTGACTGATGCGTGTGTCCCTACTGCAGTGTTCACGGAACCCGCTACACAAGACGCAATGTCGCACCCCCTTGCTGGTATACCACAGGATGAACATCATTGACACAAGGGAAGGCACTGTCCCCACATTCATCCACACATCCACACAGGAATGACGTAAGACATCACACAGCAGTGCATCACTGGATGTTTATTTGCACATCCAGTGCAGTCATGCAGCTGGAGCTGTACAGGGCAATGCCGGGCACACCACACAATATGGACCCGTGGAGGGCCAGCCAGTGTCCATCCCGGGATGACCTGTACCACGGAAGAGGAAGGGTACAGTCCGCAGTCTGTCCGCCATGTCATTGGTCGTCAAACAGCATGTGGCAGTCCATGTCGCTGTCCAAGGTGAGTGCCTCGGAGTGTATCAGGGGTCAGTGGTAGGTCTTGAGGCCATGTGCGGCACCAAGCAGAAACAGGCAAGGTGGTGGTAATGGATGCTAGTGGCTGACCCTCCTGACCACAGTCCCATCCACGTCCTCGTCCCTCGGGTGTGTGCCCTGCCCCACCTGTGGGTGTTGCAGTGCCGGCTGAGGCACTGTGTGCCACTGACTCATCAGGGGCCGGAGGAGGATTGTCGGCCTCACTGTGTGGCAGTGACACATCAGGTGCTGGAGTGGATACGCCTGCCGCACTGGGAGGCACTGACACACCAGGGGGCGGAGATGTGGATGGTGTGGGGGCAGCAGCATTCATCATCGCCACGCCTTGTGGCAGAAATGCCATGACGAGGACATGCAGGGCACGGAACATCCCAGCTACATTACGCTGATGTGCACCGGAGGCTGCCATCCTTTCCGCCTCCATCCGCACCATGCCCACCATGAGCCTACGCATGTGTGCCAGCTCAAGGCTGGCATCGCTGGGGCCACTGTGAGTGGACAGGTATTCTTCCCTCTGCGTCATGACTCCAGAGATGTCAGTCAGGGCTTGCTGGAGACCATGGGGCAGACATAGACACCCAAGGATGGCGTCCAGTTTGGTAGCCATGAGCTCAAACCCCACCCAGACCTGCTCGGCCGTCTCCCTCTGGCCCTCCAGCACACGGCGTTGGAAGGCCATTTGTTGTTCCTGGGGGTCTTGGGAGGGTGCCGGGGCTGTGGGTGCCTCCTGCTGGGTGGTTTGGGTTGTGGGTGGGGTCTCATGGATGTAGCTGGGCTGCCCTTATCCTGGAGGTGAGTTGCGTGGGTGGTCAATGAGGTCTTGGATGGTTTGGATGTCATTGCTGGTGTTGTCCTCCTCCTCTTCATCAGTGAAGAGTGGCTGTGACTGCTCTGCAGGGGGTGTTGAAGATGCCCCTGCGATGTGAAGGGGAGATGGTGTATTACAATGTGTCCGCATGTATATAGCCGCATGGTACAGGTTGACATTCAGACAGCATGGCATTGTACATTGTGACAGTCTGTGGGTCTGGGCGAGGACCCAGAGTGATTGTGGGTGTGCACTTTGCCCTGCTTGCTTGTGCATGTGTGCCATTGTGGCCATCTCCCACGTCCCCCCAGTACCTGGTGGTCACTCACCCTGTTGCAGTTGTGTTGTGTCCTGTCGAGCAGTGTCCTGTCCCCCGACTCCGGCCACAGTCTCCACACTGATGACTGTCGACACCAGCTCCTCTATGTCATCCAGCTCCAGCTGTGGCGCTGGGCCCCCACCTCCGGTCTGCGTTGCTGCCTTCAGGTTGGCGGAGAGTTTTTCCTTGGTCTTCCGCTTGATGTCATTCCATCGCCTCTTGACCTAGTCCATTGTCCGCTTGTGCTCTCCGACGGCATTCACCTTGTCGACGATGTCCCGCCATATTCCATTTTTGGTGCCCAATGACACGTTGGAGGTGACGAAGAGTTCTTGATGGTGTTCCATCACCTCCGTGACTATGATCCGGTTCGCCTGCGGACTGAACTTGGTCTTCCTGGTCTTCTTGTCCTTGCCCTTCCCTGTCCCCGAGGTCCCAGGCTGGTCGTCCGGGGTGCATTTGGGGTTGCGCTCGTCCTCTGCGCCTACTCCGGCTGCCTCCATGGTGCTTGTGTGTTGGTCAGTTTGTGTGTGTTTTTTTTTTCCTGCTTTCATGGAAGTTTCTGACGCCTGCCAGGTGTGTGTTGCAGGCCTGGCGCTGCTTGTCGCTGGTTTCCTCATCGCGCTTTGGCCCATCGCATGTTTTTTGGTGTTGTGGTTTGTGTTTTTATCTCCATCGTGGTGGTTGTATCGCAGACTTTGTCCGCGGGTTTGGCAGGCCATCGCATGGTACCGCCTTGTTGTGAATTCCACGTTGACACGTGGATATTTTCCTGCGATGGGCTGCGATATTGAAAGTTGCGTTACGCTACTCTTGCGGTAGTTATCACACGTTCTTGTGAATATACCCCTGAGTAAACCCAATAAGCTGTTAAGTGTCTCAAGTGAAAAATTATGCACTTCAGTTACAGTATGTTGTGGGCATGTCTGTGCGCTTCAAATGTATTCATAGTTATGCTTGTATAAACCAGAGAAAATGTATTACAGTCAATAGTTGATAGATTTTTTTGTACCTGTTAACAGAAATGTTTCTATATCGGGACAGTAAAAATAAATATAAAATGTTCCCTTTAAATAATAATGATCATTAAGAGCATTTTTTGGGAATTTGTGTTTTGGTAATCTTTATATTAATAACGTAAATAGAAGAGAACAGAGCATATCCTTACGAATTATTAAGATTTCAAAACCAAAAGGCACCATAGATATGTGGTTGTATGTGCCTAGGCGTTCTTCCAAACAGCTCAACCATTTCATTATAAACAGTTCTGCTGCATATAAAGCGATGCATGCTCACTTGTAAAAATGTACAACAAAGATCATGATGGTATTCTGGTGAACTGGTTGATACAGCATGCATCTTTGATTGCAAAAAAAACATTGTGACAAAGTACACAGAACCCCATTTAGAAAGGTATGACTGTCCTTGAAATAAATATAGTGGTCAATTTTTTCCACAGGTCTAAAGAAAAGTAGCAAACAGCAGCGCTTTGCTAGAATAAAAATGTTTTTAGTCACATATACCTTTGAATAGTACATGTATACAATGCTGCAAAACAATTTTGAGTCCGCAATTGAATTGTACAATATGTAACAAAATGTACATGACATACTTTTGATTTGCCACACCTATATTTAGCCACCATCCATACTATTTTAAAACCACAAAGGTTCTGGTAAAAAGCTCTGTACTATGCATCTAACATTATTCCTACATCCATTGTCCTTGTCACAACCATTACTCACGCGGGGGCATATTATCAAGAAATTGCGATAAATATCGCAAAGCTCGCTCAGCGCTGTTTTACTTATCACCGGCTATCGCTGGATTCCATCACCGAGTTAGCGCGTTATCATCAACGCTTATCTCCAAGGCGATAAAAAATCCAGCGATAGCGGCGAAATGCTTGAATATCGCTGGAAATCCAGCGATAAAAGCTCAGCGATAGGGAAATCCTTGATAATACGCCATGGTGGACTTAGCCTGACAATCCACCTCCCATTCACGAAATGGCTAAGTCAGATTTCAATGAGGTGTTAAAATCCAGCGATAACCACGGTTAGCAGGACTTTTTTCGTCGCTACGCGGTTGCGGGGCCCCGTTGTAAATACCGCGATGTTGTGTTAGCGACCTTTCTCATGTTGTTTCAAGATGGCACGCCTACTTTGCATCTCATTAGCAATGTATATCGCTAAGATGCGTAGCGTTAGAAATTCGGCTGCTAACATGCGCTAATGCGTGTTAGCGTTGCCTTGTTAATAGGGCGATAAGAATATCGCCGCTTTAGCGGCAAAAAGTGCCGCTAAAGCGGCGATACTGCCCTTGATAATATGCCCCGCGGTGCTCCCCATCTCACGACAGGAGAAAAAACCTAAAAGTATGTTGTTAGTTAACACTGCCTACCCGTAAGGGTTACACTAGATTCTTCCTGGGTTTTTTTCTCCGGCCTGTGACTTGAAACAAGGACCTGGATGGAAGGGACCACTCTTGAGCTTTGCACCCCAATTTAACAACGTTCTGTGCTGGGCATTGAATGGTTTGGGTTTGCATTGTAGGACTGTCATGAATGAAAGGAGTGTAGCACTGCCCCCCCCCCCAGACACAGGTTAAGCAATACATCTATTTCTTCTGTACATTGTGACAGGTTGCATACGTTTAATGTCTCTTACCTGTAACATGGTGTTGGTGAGAAGTGTTGTGGCTCTTCTCAAGCAGAAGAGGTGAATATTTGCTGCAGTCTTTGATATGGGTGTAATGAGCACAGCTGCAGTAAAGTGAATGTACTTACGTATATGCACATATTATATTCTTCCCATTGTTTCTGAGGATGCAGACATAGATTGTGTTATTTATAAACATGATTTGGCCTTGGATGGAAGTGTTTGCCTCATGTGCATGAATGTATTTCTTTGCTGCTGGATGGTTGTTTTCCTGGATATAAGAGAATGGTGGTCTATGATGCTATGGCTCTGTTCGCTCATGTGCATGCGTAGCGAAGGTTCGGTTTGTCAATGGATGCATTATTTTTACCCATCCTTCCTTGTTTATTTTGTTATATAAGGGAACACGGGCTACAGTTAAGTTCTGTGCAGAAGAGGCGATTTTGAAGATTGTTCGTGTGATTCATGTTCAAATTTTCCTCCAAGAAAATGCTCTGCAGGAAGGTCTGGAGAGGAGCGTGGGGAGGACTTTGAGTACTGCTTATGCAAGATTCTCTATAAGTCCACTCCTCTCTCATATAGATGAAAGAAGAAATAAAGACTTTTACTCTGACTCTTCTGCTGCAGCAACAGCCTCAGAGGTAGAGGTGTCATCATCAGTTGAACAAAGAGGAGAGTACATTGCCAAAATGACTTTGAGTGTGATCCTATTGAAGATCCATAAAGATAAGGAATTTCCTGTGGAAGATTTTCCTAGTACGTCCTCTGAACCTGTTCTCAAATAGTTTCAATGTGCTCTTCTCACAGGTTGGCCTTTGCATCATCATTTAGATGGTATGATTCCTAAATAATGAGAAATTACAGACAGATTTATGTCCAGGCTACATCCCAAAGATTATATAAATAAGACTATTCCTGAATCATTATTGGTTGACTTTTTGTGTTCTGCTAGTTGGTTGTGGTTTGATGGCTGAGGAGCCTTTCATAAAGGAACCTTCACATAGGAAGGCTGAGTCTGCTTTGAAGAAGTCATATGCCGTTTCCACCCAGCTGTGAGAGCTGGTTTCTGTGGTGCTTATACTTGCCAGTATCTCAGCTCAAATTTTCAAAGCCATCCATGAGACATCCAAGTGTTTGGCTTTGTTGGAATCCATGGAAAGCTGGTGAGGATTTTAAATGACATGTCTTTTGATGTTGTGAAAGCTTTGACACTGATTAAGGGAGCAAACACTGTATCTTGAAGAATCTATTTTTATAGGATTGGCATACTGAATTAGCCCAGATGCCAGCAGAACTTAATCACCCTTTTGAGGGCTTGAACGTCTTTGGATGAGAATTAGAGGATACATTGAATAGACTGATCAAAGAGAAGAAGCATTCCTCTTCTTTTCAACAGTAATTGTACTCCACTCAGACTTTCTCAAAACACATTTTTAAAAAGTATTAACAATGACCCTGTTTAAGAGCTGGCTTTCCCTGCAAGAGGGCTGTGTGGGGAACAGTTTTTCAGGATGCTTTGATCAAAAGGATAACCAACCATCAAAACTAACTCAACCAACAAAACTTAGGGCCTCATTTATGTGTTTTGCCATAGGGCAGCGCAGCAGGCCTTCCTGCTGCGCTGCCCTATGGCAAAAGAAAAGGGCAGAAATGTGCTGTATCTACGAGATACGGTGCACTCCTGTCCTTTTCCCCTGTGCCGGTGCAGAATAGGTTGCCGTGCGCCAACGCAGGCACCTTTGTACCATGGTGCAGGGTGCCTGCGTTGAGGGGATGATTGTTTTTGTGCAGGAAGGTTTGCCTTTCTGCACCAAAACAATCACATGAGGCTTTTTCCTTTTTCTATGTGTGCTGCAGCAGTGTCAAAATGCCATGGATGTTGCTGGGAATGGCCCCAGCAACACCCATTGCATGCCCTTTTAATGCAGAAAACTGCTGTTGGACTTGGCCCTTTTTGCAGGGTCATCTCTGAACTTTTTGCCTTTCCCCTAGCCTTTTCCCTGACATGGTGTTGGTGGTTTTAGGCCTCTGGGCACTTTAGGACTGCTGTCCAGTGTAAAGTGCGTGCGCTCTCTGTGTTATATATGATAATATTGGCCTGCCCTCCCATAGGAATGCATTGGGAATTCCCTGATAAGTGTTTCAGTGGTAATCCCTGATATGAGAGGAGCAGCGTGGTCGAGTTTGGTATGTTTGAAATAGTAATAATAAATGCTACGCAATGGTGTGCGCAGATTTATTATAACTATTTTAGAAATGCCACTTTTAGAAGTTGGCATTTCTGTGTGCTATGAGTCTGCCTGCCTGATGTGAATTGCATGTCTGGCTTTTGAGTGACAGGGGCGGGGAGGTGTGTGTGGCTCCAGGAGGGGCAGGGTGAGTCAGCACTAGGCTGAATGGGACATTTGCATTTTAAGTAGTGGGAGGAGTAATCCCCTGACCCTGAATAGATCTGTGCCCAGCCTGTACAATGCTGGCTCCGCCCCCTGTGGTGTGTCTGATCACTGAGCCCCAACCTGAAAAAGGGGAAGAGGAGCCTGGTAAACAAAGTGCTCCAATTCCCCCCTGAACCAGTTGCATCTGGCTCCCCCAAGCCCTGCACTGCAGACAAAGGAGAAAATGAGTATAAGTATAGGGGCTGTGACCCCATGTTTGTGTGCTGTTCCTGACTTGCTGGGGCTTGCTGCTGCTGGGGCCCAGGAGGAACCGCCATGGGGGCTTGCCTCCCTGCTGGAGGGCCCTGTGTGCAGGCCTCCCTGGGCCCAGCTATGCCCCTTGTATCCTGAAGGACTTCTTGTTGCCCTAGCGCCTCGTGAGCGCTTTATATCCAAATTGCCAGCAGAGAAGAAGAGCTGGCATCAGCAGCGTGAGGCTGCGAGGGAATCCCGGCGTGGGGAATTCCCCCCGGTGTAACTTTGAGAGCGGGAGCCTACCCCGCTTTATGCGTAATTTAAAAATGGGTGCCCACCCCGCTTCTGCTTTTGTGTTGCTGGCGGGTGCCCACCCCGCATTCCCGCCGCACTCTGAAAGCGCCGAAGAATCAACGCCGCAACCCGAGAAGAACCTGCCGCTCGCGGCCGACCAGGAAAACAGGCAAGGTTGCCTGACTCTGGGCGGGGCGGAGAGCAGTAAGTGAACGGCCGGCCGGTTAGGGAATAGGCAGAGCAACGCCGAAACCGTCCGTGTGAGGAGGAGAGCAGGGCCCCCCTGAGCTGGTGGTAGCCCGCATGTGCCCTACTGCCCGGGAGTCTGCCAGGGTGACCGGCGTTCAGCGGGCCACCAGAGAAGACCGGGAGAACAGAAAAGAGGCCCGAGAGGCGGGGCCTACCAAGGCACACTGCCGGTGCCCTCCCACTGCCAAAACGTCGTGGCCCAGAGGAGCCCCGGTGAAGGGGGGCTCCCCAAAGCATTGCGGGTGCCAGAAGCGGCACCAAAGGAGATCGTAGGTGTCCCCAGAGAGAGCCCGGTGAGTGGGGCTAAGTTGGGATCCTGGTGGGGGTGTGTGTCGGGGCACTTTTTCGGTGCCCTCCCCCTGTGGTCGCTCCTGAGGCACAGTGGTGCCAGTACGCCTACATTTCCTGCACAGCTGCGCAGCAGATACAGGTGGCTGTAACGTTTGGGGCATATTGATATTTAGGAGTCCCGGAGTGGGGCTCTCAGGGCACTGTGTGCCCATTCATCTTGTGCAAATTCCAGCTGCTCTGCGAGAGCGCAGGCAGCTGCAACGATGGGGGCAGTTTTGATTCAGAGAGCCCCAGTGGGGGCCTTGAGGGCACAGTCGTGCCAGGGCCCCTTTACTTTATGCACAGCTGCGCTGCACCAGCACGGGCAGCTGCAACGTTTGGCAGCATTTCTTTTTGATAGAAGTCCCTGAGTGGGACAGGAGAGGCACAGGGGTGCCAGGCCTTGTTGGTCATTCCCAGCTGCACCGCACCAGCGCGGGCAGCTGCAACATTGGGCCACATTTGTTGAAAGAGTCCCAGTGGGGACCCACCCAGAAGGCACAGTGAGTGCCCATGCTCACATTTTGTTTCACAGCTGCACAGCAATTAGTGGCAGCTGCAACGTTTAGGCCTGCGCAATTGCGCCCTTGTGGATTCTGCTGCATTGGCAGCGCGCCCTGACATTATGGACATAGCGTAATTTACAACAATGTCTCAACCGGATTCAATAAGGAAGGCAAATGCATATGTATGTACACAACATTACAAAGCAGACGCAAAAAAAGGAGGGAGACTCCCGATCTTCTTTCAAAAGTGCTCATGGCATCATATATTTAAAATCTCAATTCATACAAAACAGTTATAACAGCACTGTAAGCAAAAATTGCGAAGGCAACCCAAGAGGACTTAGTGCACGTTGTGCTCGTGATGCAATGAGTGACGGCGCAAGTGACAAGTGAAAAACACAGCGGAAGACGCAAGGTGACAAGGTGAAGAAAAATTAGGTACAAGAATCAATGGTTCAATCGATATTGATCATCTTAGTAATTTACACATGATATATAATTTTGTGAACCAGAGCTGAATGTGCGCCATAAGTTGCGCTGTAAGATCGGTCGACGGCGTTTCGATCCTATTTAGTCAGGATCATCTTCAGGACCGGGTTGCCAAAAAATTTTTTGGGGTGCTGGAAGGTGACCAGGGCAGACTAACTCGTAAGTAGTCAAGTTAATTGAGGGACCCGTGTGGAAGGCGGTCCCGTGTACACAATGTATCCGGGGTCAATCAGGGCAGAGTACCACCATGCTAATCTCCGCAATACAGCTGGAGAATGTAGGCAGCAAGGTCGGGTACCCGATCCAATGCGGTGGGCCCGGAGTGGGTACCTTGGGGGAAAAAAGTTCAGGCTCACAGTTAATTGAGGGACCCGTGTGGAAGGCGGTCCCGTGTACACAATGTATCCGGGGTCAATCAGGGCAGAGTCCCACCATGCTAATCTCCGCAATACAGCTGGAGAATGTAGGCAGCAAGGTCGGGTACCCGATCCAATGCGGTGGGCCCGGAGTGGGTACCTTGGGGGGAAAAAGTTCAGGCTCACAGGATCGGGAGCCCGAAACCAAAAACTGGTCCCGGAGAGGGTACCTAGAGGGAGGGAGAATCAAAGCCGTGAGTGAAACACGGAGCCGCAGAGACGCTGTGATTAGGTCCTGGCCGCCACGCTCGTGTGCGGTCTCGTCCGGTCAATCCGTTAGCAATAGGACATAGGGCATTTGAGCCCCCTGAGAAGGCCAGTTGGCCAGGGGGACTGTTTGAGGTTGATAGGGCGCCAGGCCCTAATGTGGTTTATGTGGTGCGCAGGAGATGCGATTTATGCACCCTGATTTATGCCTCTAATGATGTTTATGGTTATGAGGTTATGCTGGTGAGGCCTAATGCATAATGTGTTTATGCTTATGAGGTTTATTGCATAATGTGTATATGCTTATGAGGTTTATTGCATAATGTGTTTATGGTGGTGAGGTTTATTGCATAATGTGTTTATGCTTATGAGGTTGGCGCATAATGTGTTTTACTCCTAATGTGATGCTGATTGCATAATGTGATTTATGTTGCAGGATATGATGCTGAGGTATTATTTTACCAGTAGTTACTGGTAGTGTTTTACATTTTCTACTTGTGCATTTGTGATGGTTCTGACAGTGGCCCGATTGGCCCTGTCAGGTGTATATAATCCCCTGTAAATATTGCATAGTGCCAGTTGGCACAGTGTATATTGTGTGATTACTATTCTAATGTGTTTATGATAATACAAAGGCTATTTTTGATATAACCTTGTGTGGAGTTTCTTTTGTGGTGAGCCTAGTGTGTTGCTGCTGTGTGTGTGTTGCGCAAACGCTTTACACATTGCCTCTGGGATAAGCCTGACTGCTCGTGCCAAGCTACCAAGGGGGTGAGCAGGGGTTATCTTCAGCGTGTAACTCCCTTGCCCTGACTAGAGGGGTGATTTCTGCCTGGCTTAGGCGCAAGCCCTAGCCAACCAGAAATCCCATTTCTAACAACTGCGTTAAAGGGGACAATATTTACGAGGCAGCATTAAGCCCAAAAAAGTGGCTTAGTGCTGCCTCGTAAATATGGGGCAGGCTCCTGCGCCACGGAACATCACAAAAAGTGACGTTCCAATGGCGCAAGTGGCCTCATAAATGAGGCCCTTAGTATTTATGGGTATGCCTAACATGGCCCCAGGTTCCGAGTTGGATGCTGAAAGAAATATTTGAGGACTGCATGGGAGAATGTATCTCTGATGCTTAGATTCTGTGGGTGATCAAAGGGGGATATCTCTTTTAATTTCTCTCCTTTCCACCAGATAATGGGGTCCAAATTATGCTTTGCCCTTGCAATACCATCAACAAGTCACAGATGTGTCAACAAATTCAATCTCTACCATTGAAGTGATTGTACCGGTGCCACTGAGAAATCAAGGTATGGGATTCAATTTTCTTATCTGCTTCCCAAAGGATTCAGGAAGATTCAGACATATACTTGACTTAAGGAATGTCAACAATTGGGTGAATATGATCCATTTCAAGGTGCAGACTCTTTGGAGAATATCTACTTTCATTCTGAAGAAGGTTTTTTGATCACAATAGATCAACTGAGTGCTTAATTTCCATATTCCCATCACAGTTTGACATCAAACGTATCAATGGTTCAACCTGTTTGGCAGTCATTATCGGTTCCAGGTGTTGCCTTTTGAGTTCAGATTTGTCGTAGTGATGGTCCCCTTTTTTATAACTCTAATGCATCATAACGGATGATAGGTTTTCCTACCTGGAAAATTGGTTACTGTATGCTTCATTAAGAGGAACCTCTAAGTTATCTGGAAGCTCTTCAAGATTGTCTATCTCAACATGGATTGTTCCTCAATCCGCCAGAAAGCCAGATAACACTGTCTCAAGATATAAATTTTATTAAGGTCCCAGTACAGAATGGATCAAGGAATGGGGTTCCTTCCAGTCGAGAGAGCAACACATCTGAAACAGTTCTATACTATTGTTGGCACAGTCTCAAGCTCCAGCACATCTATAGCTGAAGGTTCAATGTCACATGTCGTCTTGTGTTTTCCTGGTTCCTTGGTTTGTATTCATCTATGTCTTCTACAATATTATTTTTTACATTTTTAGAGGCCAGTGTTACATACTTTGAAAAGCTCATTCCAGGTATCCCCTCTATGTAATGTCTTGTTCAGTGGGTGATACAACTGGAGAATCTAGCCAGAGGTTTTCCATTATATCCCCTCTGATAGTAACTAAGGATGTCAGCTCATGATATTGTGTTGTGACTCTTCTAGATCTGTCAGTACACGTTAGGTTGTCTTTTGAGGAAAGTTGACTATGATTAAACTGCAGGTAGTTGTCTGCAGTCTATCATTCTTTGTCTCTCTTTCAACATTTTCTAAAACATCAACATATTCACATTCAGACAGACTACCTTGTGACTTTTACTTGCATAAGTCACCAAGAATGGACTCGATCAAGTTCTCTCAATCTTCTAGTAATGCAGCTGGAGTCCTGGATTGAGATGGTTCTTCTGTCTTTCAAGGCAGTACATATGATGTGCCAGGACAACAGTCAACAGACCTTCTAAAAAAAATTCCTCATTCCAGGAACTGACCTTCTCTCCAGAAATCGTCTTCCTTCAGTCTATAACTCAAGTGCAAATAGTTTTTTTAAATTGTTTTCAGCATTATACCATAACAATTACAACGGTTCTGCAAATAGAACCACAGAAGTACATTACAAATACCCAAAAATATTACATTTACCAAGGACAAAGTACGATGTCATAGAATGAGGAAAGGAAAAAACAATAATCAGTGTAGCCGATGCTCTCCGGAGTAAACAGTCAGTAACATGTTCTGTGTGATTCTCTCGACACCTTTATCCAATGCAGCAGGCCTTCTGTCATGATGTAATTATGAACAAGTGTGATCAGAGATCTACCAATAACACTGAATTGATTCTTTTCATTAGATGCATATTTTGTAAGCTTCGTTTTGCAGGTCAGCTGGCCTTTATAGGTCAAGATCGTAGGCGGGATTAACAGCAAGCACCCCAGTCTTTCCCATTCTTGATATTTCTGCTCTTTGTTATCTGATTGAGGGAAAAATGCAAATACTTTTGTGTAATAGAAGACAGTACAGATACAAAGATATAAAAAGGAAAAGAGAACATATGCATGTTTGCTGACCTTTAAAATACTAATACAGTCTTCGATTGAAAAGAGAGATCTCACAAGTAAGTAGTTGGCAGAGTTCAAATACTTTTATGAAATTGAGAACTAAATAAATAAATGAATAAACAAATAAATAGGGCTTAGAAAAATTAAGAGAACAAAATTGTCAAACAGTGTGCAAATTCACATGCAAATAGTGAAAATTATGTTGTGTGGCATGCAGCAAGAAGGGGAAAATCTTTCTGATCTCAGGATGCGGCAGACCTTTCTTGACCCCTCCATATCAATTTGGAATTTAGAGATAGTGTGTTTAGTAAGAGTGCCCTTTAATATGCTACTTTGATGTTCAGGCAATTACATCCAGATGACCATTCAATCGGCCTAGATGGGAGAGTTTTTTGAGTAAGCTTTCTGGATTGTGCAACATGATGCCAGAAATGGGAGCGAGTACATGTAGATCACAATTTGGTATATTGAAGGGCAAGCCCTCGGGGACGGTCTTTGCACAGCTCTCTTTAATTTTAAAGCTGTATAGATATATAATGCTAAAATATCCTTCAAGTATGTTCTGTAGCAGAACATTAACACCTCTCTACAGTGTTGTATGTTGTGTTTTAAGAACAAGGGACGTATTGTTTCCGGATATTCAATGATTTTTCACATAACAACATGAAATGGGTGACTGTTTAAGAGCCGCCGGTTGACCAACTGCATTGGTCTAATGTAATAAGAGGAGACTTGGTCCATAATTTGGTATATGATAGTACTTGGTGGGTTCCAGTTATAAATTTGAGATAGAGGGCTCTTTCCTCATCAGGAAAGTCTAGGAATGGATCAAACTATGGCTCTGATTTTATATTTAGATAGTTTGAATGAAGGATGCTTTTCCTTGGCTTCTTCCTTCCTCCTAGTAGGAACCTAGAATTGCTTTTTAATTGTCTGAGACACTGCTTTTTTTATTAGCTCTGGGATGGTCCAGAAGCCTTCCCACACAATAGCAGTGAGCATATTCACAACATGTCTGAACCAAGCCTATGTCTTGCAACTTTGGCTGTTGCAGAGATCCTGTAGTACATTCCTCTACACTGCAAGTGTGGGATTAGTCCAAAGATAAACCAATTACAGGGCAGATTGAAGGGCTATATGATCCTCTTTTTTATTAATTTCCATTCCTGATGTTAACACTGTCATTCCTGGGACTAAGTGTAACACGCACCATAAAAATGTGTTCCCACTGTTTTGAAGGGCAGTCACATTTTTATACCCCCAGATTTCTGCACCATATGAGCTTGCCTGAAGTGCATTTATTTTTTATGGCAATGTTGAGATTTATAAAAACGATGCCAATGGCTTTAATGGTACACTCGCATACACGAACAAAACGCATCACTATTATCAAAATTTGCCATCATGAACTCTCCATCAACCCTGACTCAGAAATACGTGATCAGGAAGGCACTGCAACGTAGGCCAGCAGTAACTGATTAACAGGTCTAAGGTGGGATGGCAGACCTGAGGTCGGCAGACAAACGCGCAAACAGGAACCACATTCCGTGAATCTATGACGTTACTACGCACACATTCACCACTCATGGCTTTATAACACGGTCGTTACAACGACCGCGTTGTTACCACGCGTCCCATTACATCGCAAGTCATAACAACGACTTGCTGTAGGGGGCGCGCTGGACTTAGGAATAGTATTAATTACTATTCCTACTCCAGTTTGTGCAACAGCAGAAAAGGTGTTGGATTTAAAATCCAACACATTCCCTGGTGCTGCCCGCCCCCTACAGCAAATCGTTGTTACAACTTGCGATGTAATGGCACTCGTGGTAACAACGCGGTCGTTGTAACAACCGCGTTGTAAGGCCATGTGTTTTGGAAACAGCGTTGTAAACGCTGTTTCCCTCATTCCATCACCCAGATAAGCACAGCAAAACCACAATGGTCCACGGAAATTGACCTAAAAAAAACACACATGGCCAGAGGGGTGCACGCATTCCCAAAACACCATAAAGTCAGATGCCACATGAAGTTAGGAAAACGCATCCAATCAGGACACATCACACACAGTGCATGCAGTGATCATGTGCCCCTCATGTCTGACATCTGGACACATTACCCACTGGCCCACATTGTGCCCATAGAAGGTCAAGGCCCACTTGCATCTGTTATCAGGGATTTTTTATTTACGACTCCACAGGGAGCCCTTTACAGCCTACTCACGCCGCACTTTGATTCGGGACTTCAGCCCTCAAGCGCCAGGAGGCGCCAATGCAATCTTTCCGTGCCCGGAGGCGCTCTTAGCCAGCTCGGGGCTCCCGCAGTGCGGGAGCCCTTTCCAGCCTATGCACGCCGCACTTTGATTCGGGACTTCAGTCCCCAGCAGCCCTCACGCACCAGGAGGCGCCAACGCGATCTTTCCGCGCCTGGAGGCGCTCTTAGCCAGCTCGGGGCTCCCGCAGCATGGGAGCCCTTTCCAGCCTACACACGCCGCACTTTGATTCAGGACTTAAGTCCCCAGCAGCCCTCAAGCGCCAGGAGGCGCCAAAGCAATCTTTCCGTGCCCGGAGGCGCTCTTAGCCAGCTCGGGACTGGACATGCGCGGACGCGCCCAGGCCGTGCCCGGGCCAAGGACAGGCCCATCTGCGCCCATCAGAGCCCGGAGGAGGCAGGGCTGGGCCTACTCTCTTGGCGTTTTGGCTAAGAGATTGACCTCATTCCCACTATATCTGCACCAGCACCAAGGTGAAGGTCTTGTATTATATCTTCTACAAAGTGGTTAGAATTCAAGTTAAACCCTGTGGAAAATACGTTGTTTTTTTTTACTTAGCATGGGGAAACGGAAAACTGCCCTTGTGCCAAAAACAACTGATACTACCTTGGATGGTTTACTGCAAAAGGCGGTGGGGGCGCTAAACAAGGAAATTGGCTTGGCGGAGAGGAGAGGAGACTGTCTCTAGTGCCTACCCCTGATCCACCAGCCATATCTAGTATTACTGAGAACCCTCACATTGTAGATAGTGGAACAAATCCTGAATCAAGACCACCACCACCATTATCACCCTCTACTATCTTCGTGAGCCAGGGTAATCTATGTGCTTCTCAGGAGAGAGAAGAGATTGCCCCACAATTAACTATGGAAAAATCTGGGCCCCTGATTGAGACTGGAGGGAAGAGGAAGTGAGCTGAAGTGGCAGGGGCCGATCTTAAAGTAAAAGGACAGTCGCCGAGGGTTAAGTGCACAAAACAATCTCATCTGTTAAGTATTGTGTGTAGAACTTGCAACGGGGGACGGAAAAATGTACAGGTTGACCAGGACATATTGATGGGAAAAATTAGTAAGGTTGTTAATGATGCCCTGGAACCTATCCTCTCTCGACTGGCTAGCATTGAAGAGCATCTTGGGCGATTCCGGCAGGATCAAAGGGAACACTTAGTACCCCAAGATGAAAATGCAACACACTCTTTACCCAGTAGGAAATATAATTGGGTAATTGAAGAACCTTCTAGTGCCTTACCGGGGATACTGGATTTATCTATTGGCAAACCTACCACAGATAGCCGGACTTTTTTGCCCATGACTAGAAATAAGTCAATTGACATGAGAGGAAGGGAAATTGGGATGAACGGGTCATCTGGTGGGGAAAGATGAAGGGGAGGGAAAGATGGGCAAGGTGAACTAGGACCTGCTACGCTAGAGGGTGGGAGAATGCCACAAGAATTGAGAAGCATCTCGGATCCTGGGTATAGACGCTCAGCTGGGCAGGGGGCAGGAAACATTTTAAACTTACCACCTGACTACTCCTTACACAGTAATCTTGACAGGCGTCCCTTACCTCCTCTCAGGGCAACAAGAAAGTTGCTCAAGCCTTATAAATAAGGCAGCACACTGGTGCTCTAGGAGAGTTCCATCGCCAATTAATTGGCTTAAACACATTATTATGGCAAGGAGGGTGGGCTGGTTAGGCCCTACAACTAAATGCTTAGAGGGGGACTGCGTTGTACTTAATTTTAACGATGCAAGATGCGCATTTTTTGCTCTGAAGCATACCAGGTATTCACTAAACGATTTAATAAAGGTCTGTCCTTTGGGTTTTTTCTACCCCCCCAACAGGGGACGAGTTTGAGGCAATATCTTCCAGGGTATGGGCCAAGAAGACACATTCCTTTTCAGCCCCTTTCATTTGCCCACCCTAACCGCTATGATGTTCTTTCGGGCTTGACAGATATTGACTGACTCCCTGTAAAGGCAGTATTGTTGATCCGAAAAGTTCACACCCATGGCGCCCGGTTTTAGGGAGAAACTTAGACACAGAGGATATCGGGAGGAGGCACCTAACAGATCTATTTGCTCCTCCTTTGCTAAATACCAGCAGTACCAGCAATAATATGAAGACCCCTGAATCTCTCATTCGGGACTCAATCCCTGCTCCCAATGTGAACTTGGGGGGGAGGGATCTGGTATTTTATTCACGCCCAATGTATCTGTATCTCAACTAACCAAGGCAGGCCAGGCGAACCAGAACCCCGCTACCGCCATGTGTAGAATCATCTCATGGAATATTGCAGGAATACGCGCAAAATTAACCAATGAGGATTGGGTGAACTACATTAAGGATTTCGATATCATTTGTCTCCAAGAAACATGGCACCAAGTTGACATAGTGTTGGACGGTTACAGCACACTGAATGTCAATGCAACACCCGCAGCAGCTGGGAGGGCGAAAGGGGGGCTTGTGACCTTAATCTCACTTAAATATGGGCATATACAAACCCATGTTGTAAAAACTACACCCTGGTATCAGTTAGTCCTTATTTCCAACCTAATTCGGGTTAAGATACTGTTAATAAACTGGCATTATAATATCTTTGACCAGAATAGCAGCCACGTGATTGAGGACTTACAGGCAAAGATAAATAGCATCGCAGGGAAGTGGCAGCCCCTATGCATCTTGTGGGTAGGAGATTTTAATTGTTCTATTTGCGCACTGAGCAGCACTGGAGTTTCTGGGCTGTTAAATACAGATGATCAACCCCAGCTACACTTCACTCATACTGTACAGGGTGAGGCCTTGAATTCTATTATCGTTGACAGCGACCTAGGTCTTATTACTACTAATCATTTGGACTGTAATTCTCTGCCCCAGTGTCCCACATACGTTGGAGGAGGCAGAGGAAGTACAATTGATTTTATGTTCATTACCCGGAAGTATTCCCTGCTTGTTGGTGAATTTGAGATAGCACCAAATGCTGCAAGTGACCATAACCCACTAACTGTACTCTTTAGAATAACAGCCAAGGTAGGGAAAAGTGATGGATGCCCTATTGATTTCAATCAAAACAGAGGAATGAGGTTAAACTGGGGTAAAGTTGATCCCACTCAATTTGAAGAAAAAATTATTAAGGCAAACTTGAATCTTATTATGAATTGCCTCAATGATGACATTTCCCCTATTGAGGTGGTTCATGACTTTGAGCTGATCTGTGCAGATGTGGCAAAAGGTCTGACAAGAAGATCGGTTCAGAGAAGGGAACCACAGGTGGTGCGATGGTTCAACGCGGAGTGCTATAGAGCACATGGAATTCTTAAAAGGTCCCTCCACACCACCCCACGTGATAGAACACAAATCAAAAATATAAGGCAGATTTACAAGCGTACTATCAAACAAAGGCAAGGCGAACTGAGAAGTTTGGCTTGGGAGGACCTAGAGAGAGCGAGTGCTCTGAAAGATTCAAAGAGTTTCTGGGATATAATGAATCGCCCTCTATTTAAGGATGAACCTAAGTCTGTGGATTCTGTGATCCTGGGCTCTACCTGGGAATCTCATTTCTCGGCTATATTTAACCCGGAAAACGTCTTAATAGTTGAAGCAAGTGGGGAACCGCTATTTGATTTAAGTTCAGCCTCACTATTAAGTCTATCGATCACAGTGTTAGAGGTAAAGGAGGCCTTAACAAAGGGAATTAGTATAAAAGCCCCTGGCCCCGATGGGGTTCCTCTTGATTTGTTTAAAAACAATCCTAAATTATGGGCACCAATACTTACAAACGTTTTTAAATCTGTAGTGATTGGTCCCATCCCATCAACCTGGAAGGAGGCAATTGTTGTTCCTGTATATAAGAAAGGTAGTAGGAATGATCCTGCCTGTTACAAGCCAATTTCGTTAATTGATGCTACTGCTAAAATACTGGGGAGAGTTATCCTTGCGCGTCTTGAGACCTGGGCGAATAGTGCAGGGATTGTGTCAAGGCTGCAATACGGATTTAGAAGGGGGATGGGTACTACTGAACAGTGTTTAAACCTGTCCCTTGTTATGGGCAAGTACCTGAAGGCCAGGAGGGATTCTATCCATTTGGCCTTCATGGACTTGTCCAGTGCCTTTGATACGGTAAACAGGGGGAAACTGTGGGGATTAATGGAGCAAATGGGTTTTGAAGAAGCTCTTGTATCCCTCCTACGTAGGCTTCACACCTCCACAACGGTTGCCGTACGCTATGGTACTAGGGGGGAGAAGACAGGCCCAATTGCATCTACAGAAGGTGTTCGGCAGGGCTGCATTTTAGCTCTGTTTCTTTTTCTATTGTATACAAATGGTTTGGAGGCTTTTTTAATAGAGAAGGAACTTGATTTCCCAAAAATTGGAGGCAAACCGATCCCATTGTTATCATATGCGGACGATACTGTTTTAATGGTATTGACAGCCAATAGCTTCCAAAAGTCACTTAATGCTTTTACTGATTTTATGGCATCATTGGATCTAAAAGTGAATTTTATTAAATTTTACGTCATGGTCTGTGGCCCTAAAGGTACTAAAACAAGAAAACTTGAGGTTAGGGGCAAGACAATTGACAAGGTGAAAAGTTTTACATACTTATGGAACATTTTTAATGATACTATGAAATGGGACCATCTGCTCACAGCCAGGGTACAACACACTAGTCGGGTGGTGGAAGGATTTTTTCGATTTGCCTGCAAGCTTGGCCATAAACCAGAGAGAGAACTGGTTTCTCTCTATAAAGCGAAATGTTTGTCGGTGGCATCCTAAGGGGCGGGAGTCTTGGGCCACTACAACGCCCAACAGCTGCAGGTCCTGGAAAATAAATTTATAAAGAGATTATTAATGGTTCCGAATAGTGCCCCCACATACTTTTGCCATCAGGAGCTTGGGTTGGCCTATCTCGAAGATCGAATTGCTATTGCCCCATTGCTTTTATGGGCCAAGATTTGGCTATCTGAGGACTTAACGTTCTCAAGAGATGTTATCCAAGACTGTATTAACTCAGATAGTGCACTGTCCATTCCCTGGCTTCGCTTCGTGAAGGAAAATCTATATGAGCTAGGTTTGGGGCATTATTATGACAATCCTGCAAGTATTAACACAAACGCTAAAAACATTGTAAGAGAGGTATTTTTTGCCAGGGCCCATCTGCACCAGATCCCCTTTACTCATTCCCTGGAGAACAGAAATGTTATCTAACCTTTACCACTAACTTACAAGCTCGATTTTACCTGAATAGGTTTTGACTAAACACATTGCACTATTTAGTGGCATTCCCTAAACAATCAGGTTGGGTCCATAGTTTATCGCCCTGTCCGTGTGACAACTTAGTAGCACAGAGCACATTGCACTTTGTTTTGTTCTGTTATAAAGAGCAGAGGGAGCAATTTTTAATCCCATTACTGAGGGAAATAAGGCCATGTACTTATATTGACGGTTTTAATTTTTTGTTGTTTTTGTCTACTTCAATTATCTGTACTGCTGTTTTGAATTTTATCAGAGTTGCAATGTCAATAAGAAAACGCTACGAGCTATTATAACTGAAGATATTTTGACTAATTCTTTCTTACAGATTAGCTACATGGACTATATTGTATGAGTGACACTAGAGATGGATGTTTTGGGCATTTGATATTAGGGTCCATATTTCTTTTTAATATGTATGTACCTTTTCTATTGATTGTTTTTGTTATCCGTTTTTATTTATGCTTCCGTAATCATGATACGTAAATGTTATCTTTGTAATATATTTGTGTCAGACTTTTATGGTTATTGTAACCGAATAAAGTTAATTTGACTTGACCAAACATGGATTGCTGGGTGTATTTTTATGACACACCAAACTCTATAAAAATTGCTTGGATTGATTGTACTTTGAGGCAGTCCTCAGACCTGCTTCGTAAGCTGTACTCCAGGCAGAAATGCTTAATTAAACGAACTGTTTCTGTTTTGCCAAACGCCTCTTTGGGCTTATTTACAAGCCCCTTGCGCCACTTTTGTGTCACTTTTCCCATGTTAAAAATGACGCAAAAGTGGCGCAAGGGCTTGTAAATCTGCCCCCTTGTCTTTTGTTTTTTAAAGGTAAATTCATAGTCAAGCAATATTTTGGTGAGTCAGCCAGGAGAGAGTGATACCTCAAGCCCGACTGCAGTCGAAGGAAAAAGACCCCGTCCATATGGATTTACATCTGCGCAGCAAGGAAGGTGTGCAGAAGCCACAATTAATTGGTAGTTCTGCTGCATCTGCAAAGTGGAGGTCCGTTGTGAAGCTGCTGTCATAAGGTAAGAGACCACATCTGATCCTTAGTCCCCAGCATTTGGCATATGGCAAACTAGGAAGAAGTGCCCTGCCACTAACAGACATCTGGCATGTTACCTATTTGATGTGTCTGAATTGAGTAGTAGCAAGGTGGCCTCGGAGGCGTTCCCGTGGAGGTCACCTTTTTTCGATAGTCAGCATGCTAGGAAGGGTGAATTGTTGTTGCTTGGACCACTGGGCGTGATACAGATGGTGCGCTTATTTCTGAGTATGATACAGGTTTGAGGCCTCATCCCTTGGACTGCTGGACGTGAAACAGATGGTACGAATGGGCTCCTGGGTGTGACAAAGGAGCAACACCTCAATCTTAGTTTTAAGTCTAGAAGGGTTTTTTCAGTACTTACAGTCTCTTAAACCCTGTTGATATCTGAAAGAAGTGAGAGGTGTTGCTCGCTTGGACCACTGGGTGTTACACAGATGTTACGCTAAGCCCTCATGCATGAAACTGTGTGCAATTCAGATGTTAGGCAAAGATTTGGATCTGGGAGATCAGGTGTTACTTGTGTTTGCCCAAGAGGGGCCTATGGTTCTTCAAGTTATTCCTTTTCTCTATGGAAAATTAGTTGTTTTCTTTGTTCCGGAGCCTATATTGAGAGACTATCAGCTCACTTAGTCCTGTGTACCGCGCAGGGCTTTCCCTAGTCAAAGGATAGCATTTGCTAGAAGCGGGCCAAGGGATTTTTGACAAAGTCATCATTTTTTCTCTGTCAGCTTTTTTCCTTTTGTAATTTCGAAATTGATGCAAGGCATTTGATGTTGTGATGATTTGATACTGTGGTGCTGGTAGAGTAATGTAACTGTTTTTTGTCTAAATATTGTGTTTTGTCCATGTCTCAAAGTGCTATAGAAAGGTGTTGCTATTTCCACAATTGTTATTTCACATCACAGTAAAGTCTGCTATTTGCTGCCAATGTCATGACGCTTCAGCAATTGCACTTTCTTCCAGGTTGTTTCTCTTCATATGCATTGTTATTTTGTGTTTGTGAAATGTAGATATTGACACATATGTACATAGCATTGATATCATATTAAGTAGTTAGGCTCAGCAGTCCCCATGTATAATATGTTCCCCACGACCAGAGAAGAACTTAAAAATTCCCAATAAACCCCAGAAAAACTAGGGTGTTTCTGTCTCTTAAAAAGTACTCAACCTATCATGGAGTTGCCACTAAATCACATGCAAACCAGGTTCCCCACACAGGCAAAACACTTAACAAGTATTGCCACAAATGACATGCACATACTAAGGCACACACATTTCCATGGCCAGAAGAGGAAACCTTTGACACTAACATAATCGACCACACGAGGACACACATACGGACTAAATACTCAGGACAGAAGAAGGACAGGAGAGAGGCACTATTAGAACTGTGGGCCATCTTTGAGAAGGCCCATGTCAATAATCCTATCCCACAGACAATAAGCAAAGCGTCCACACCCCTGCCAAATGGAGGTATGGAGGTGCTCTCCCTGATACCAGCCAACCCCGCATTAGGATCCATCAACCAACCAGTTGAAGAGGCCTGAGGATCCCCTACTGAACACTGGACTGTTAGGTCTAGGCACGAGGGTCTAACAGGCTCGTCAGGCCCAGGCACCACCCCGGTCCAGTGCTAGGGCTTCTTGAAGCTCAACCCCCATCTGTCGAGTTTGGCCCATCAAGCCCCAGTGGTGCGAAGAACGCACAATCCCACTGGGTCTAGTGAACACACTTGAGTAACAGGGAGATTCATAGCAGTTCTGGACATTGATATGACTAGCTGGGGTGAGGAATGTGGTCCCAGTCTTCCAGGATCTGACAATGAGGTGGGAGCCACAGGGTTTGCTCAGGTAGCCAAAGAAACGACAGGTAGCGAGTTTGAAGGCAGGTTCTGACCCAAAAAATACATGCATAGCTCCGAACGAAGGAGGCATTCTAGGTGGAAAATAGAGGAAAGGCATGAACTTAGGAGAGAGAAAGAGAGAGAGCCAGCGCCATAAAAGCTCAGCCGCAACGCAGAGCAGTGCACCCTCCTCCTGAGGAGAGCGGGAGTAGGCACAGAGCACCATTTAAAGAACAGTCCGAGGCAGAACTAGAGGAGAGGCTTCCAGCTGGGATCCGAGTCCCACCAGATCGTCAATGTGGGGGAGGGGCTGACCAGGAAATCAGACATCAGGGTAGCCTGGTGCAATCTCAAATAAGTCACAGGAGTAGTAGGATAGCACCTTTATGTGCGTACGAGGGAGCAGCAATGAAGACGTCCGCTGCTCCTCCCGAACGCGCAGGACAGATAGGCTGACCCCAAGGAAGATAGTGGCCTGAAAGGAAGGTGAGATCTTTGCATGCATGCCATTTTAACACCTGCTACCCTGCAGGACCAAGGGAATGAATCAATGTGAGCATCCCTGCCCGGAGAAGGGATCCTTCGAACCAGATGACATGGCTGCTCTGGAAGATTGCATTCGACACGTAGGGGGAGATCCCAAGTGGAAATTCCCCTACATGCAGGATTGCCTAGGAAGATGGGAAAGCTATGTTAGGGAAAAACCAGTGGAGCTCCCTCATGCCAGCATTTGCCCACTACTGCAGAAGGGCATGTCTGGGACCATCTACATGACCTGGACTCAAATGGATAAGGAAGGGCTAAGGACAGAATTGCCACCCTTGCTGGATATAGCGGCGAAATGGATCTCATGTTTTGAAAAGAACATTGTGGGAGTAAATCTAGCGATAGGCGATGTTAAAAGTATACTAAGCAGCCTCATTGAAGAACAGACGCACACAGTGTTTGCCCCGAGCTCGAATCCCAGCAGTCATGCTGACAAACACACAGAATGATGGGGCGACATTCAATTCGTACAGGCACCTAATGAGGGAACAATGGGGACAGGAGACAGGACAGCCTTGGACTGACATGGGCACCCAAGATGTGTTCTGTTATAATATTCTCAAAAAATGGCTACCCACTGAGATAGAGAGCTATTTGGTCAGCATAGTAGGGATAGATACCAAACCCTGGCAAGAAATACAGGCCCACATTTGCAATATTACAAAAGTAAACAAGAGAAGGATAGGGAAAAACAACAGCAAACCCAGTGAGACACCGCTAAGTTGGTCCAGCACAAGTTGAAAAAGACCGCCCTTGAGGTGGTCACATAGGCCACAAGAGTACAAATGGCACCAGTCTTGAAAGGGACTCCACCTCAAAACCCCAGAGGGTTCTAACCTAAGTATAATGGAAGGAGTCAGAAAGGTTGGCAGCAGCCAGACCTCAGAGAATGTTACTATTGCTACAGGATGGGCCATATGCCCGACCGATGCTGGCTACAAGCATAAGAGGTCGATAGACATGGGCCAGTCCCCACAAACCCCCATCCACAAAACCAAACACAGGGGAACCCAAACCAGCCGTACATACAGCCTCAAGTAAGTCAGCCAGCTAATGCACCACTGCAACAGGGATCAGGCAGCAGGGCAAATGCATGGCAAGTGGCAACAGCAACAAAAGACAGGGAACCCAGCCCAGCAAGGACCGGGGTCACAACCATGGCATGGAGGGGTAACTGTCTGGGGAGGCAATGCCTTCACACAAATGCAGAACTCAAATGTGCAGTAAGTCAAAACCACAAATAACGAACCATCCATTTCATGCGCAACTTATAAGTCACTGTACCAAAATTCAAAAGAAGTGCCAATGAGACAATATTAGGAATCCAAGCCTTTACATGCGTTATGGAAATTCAGGGCTCCTGGACGTGGTTTGTCGATCGGTTGTCCTCACTACAGTCTGACATTCCAGGTGCCCACAGGAGCATAGGCCCCACTATGCTGCTGTTCCCCAGGGTGGGGTTGGCTGACCACACCCCTGGGGGAGGGCAGTCTGATGAGGGGGGCAGGGTGGCTCCTGCCCAGTTCTTAAAAACAGGCACCCAAGCCCTCGTACCCACAAGCAGATTTGGACGGGATCTGATCACCAAATCAAAAGGACCCCATTCTTGGGCCCTCAGCCCGGGACCAAAATTACTTCATGGTGCAAGGTTCCAACCAGGCCCCCAAAAACTAGCAGCCTACAGCCAATGGAGGCCCCCTTTAAGTTCCAGAATGACACTGTCCTCTAGTGTCGGGAGCCAGGGATCTTGTATGCTCAGCATTGTGAAGACCTCATCACCTCCACCGCATTGGATCCGACAAGAAGGGAGGCAACACGCAGCGCTGAGTCAGTCAGGAGGGGACGTCTGCCCGAACAGTCAACTATCCAAGTGCATCACCTTCCTTGGAAACATTTTGATGAATTTATGACCTTAGATTTCAGGTTCTCTATACAGTGAAGTTACCAACAAAAAGAAGCCCAAAGCTAGCCCAAAAGGAAGTTTCAAGAAACGAGGCATGGTCAAGACACCTGGTACCACTGGGAGGGTCATGATGCATACCGCATGCTGGGACTAGAGGGATATACAGGTGACCCCAGGGCACGTTGCGATCGCCACCTTCATTAACTTGCGACATGCCACCTCTTATACACCTCCCTGGGACCATGCTGGTTAAAACCACCACCCACAACTACAGCACCACCCATGTACACCTTAGAGAGAGGGAACCCTAGCTAAGATTGATGGCACCCAATGTTCACGAGATTACCCCATATATATGTTGCACCAACTTAACTGCCAGCTTGGCACAGAGAGGGAGGGGGAGGACCAGTACCCTAGAAAAATTAAAAGGCCCAACAACCCCTAGAAATCAATGTACCCCATGAACAATAACAATCTTTGCAAAATAAGAAACCCCAACTGGGGCCACCTTCAAGTGTCTCACTAAAAACAGTGCTAACAAATGGGGAAGAGGTGCACCACTGAAAAGAAAAAGCACTGGAACCTCAAAAGAAAATGAAGGTGCAGGCAATAACGCACTGCTTTTGAAAGAACAGTAGCTCTTATTCAACAGGTTGGTAATCGAACATCTAAATGCACCACCTTTTCAGCGGCCACATCACCACCTTGATAGAATCTACAGAGTGCGAATTAAGAACTATGAACTGTACAGAGAACTTTTGCCTCAAACCTTTCGACTAAAGATACTCCCAATTGCCAGAGGATCACCAACACCTCCCCTGGCTCCAGTCCCAAGAACTGCAATAATCCATAAGTTATGTATTGTTGCACTTTTTTTAACCTCTGTTTGCTACGGGTGTTTCTGCACCCATTCATCAGCAAAGCATTGCCTAGTCTGATTGAACATACCCTGATGTTATCGCCGCGCTTGCGTAAGGACCTCTCCCACATTACTTATAATTTTGCAGAACACAGCACTAGCATTCGACACGCAATACATTGCGGCCTCTTACACAACATGTGATATCAGTACGTGACCACCATTGGCTCCAAGACAATAGCCCGGTCATGTTATGTTTGTTCGCTGATACTGCACGTAGTAGGCGCATACAGGCTTTGCTTGTCCCAACAGGTAGCCCTCAAAAGAGAAAAATGCCTTCTGCACCTATATCTATGTAGGATTAGAGCCAAGATACAACCCAACAGAGTACAATCCCAGAGAGTAGTAGTGAACCTGACCTGACATGAGACCAATCCCACAGCATTGTACCTTTTCACCGAGCCTAGCGACATTCAAACAGAGCTAGATAGTATGCGCAAGAGGTGCACAATAGGGGAGGATTCTGCTTGGCCCTAGACTTTCCAGAAAAGAGGTTCTTGGAGGTAGCTAAACCACCACACCAATGCACAAACACAGTTGCTCTTGCCTCCATCTGTGGTCCCAGGTTAGCCCTTAGCATTTCTGGGGCTGTCTTTTTTAATAACAAATGGACCCCCACCATGCAGTTCTAGTGTAGGGCCATCCACCTCAATATTACAAAGCCTCATAGGGGAGGGATAAACAACAGTATAGATACCCCATGTCAGGAAATCTGGGATATGGAGGTGAATAGATGTACGTGGTTAGAAGGGAAGTGGTAATCCTTAATTGTACAGAAACCTACACTGGATTAATTGTGTTTCAGAGGAAAAGATACCATCCCACTTGGAATGAATGAGACCTGTGGTACAGTGCTGTGCATTCCGGACAAGCAATGGGGCACCTCCACGCTGTTGGTTACCTACTGGCAGTGTGACAAGTTTGCTTACACTCAGCTTGTCCTCAGATGCTGTGGCCTGTACTCCCTCATCACCATACACACCCCGACCCTGGTCATTGTCAGAGAAGATTTGTCAGAGTCGCACCAACGCTCACTAAGGAAGACGATCACACTGTTGCATCAGGCTCAAGAGAAAAGAACTGCTGAATATTTTGGCTGAGTTCAGTACAAGGACATTATATGAATTCAGACTGGCTTCTGACACATAAATCAACGCAGGGGGGGTCCATACCCTTCTTCACATTGCAAACAAAAGTGAAAGCCCACTGGTTAATGATAACCAGGTAAGAGATGCTCAAGATGATAAACAGCACTTACCTTGGCCTTAATGAGATGAAGAAGAACTGAGAGTCATCCGCCTCATGGTGATACAACAATGATATGGGCTGACTTAATGACCACAATAGAGGGAGGGGTGTGTGCCAAGATCGGTGCGTCCTGCTGCACATTTATCCCAGGTAATGACCTGTATAATGGAACATTGACTCTTGCCATCCAAGCATTGCACCATTTACAAAGAGACATGTGTGAGGAGGGAGTTGCCCCTGAGAAGGCATGGTATTTAGACTGGTTTGCCTGGCTACCCCGGTGGCATTAATGTGGCCTTCCCTAAAAAATTTGCCTACTCCTCCTGTTTGCTGAAATTTGTTTTTGCAGGCCTTAGGACACTTTACCACTGCTAACCGGTACTAAAATGCTTATGTTAGCTCAATAAAACATGGTAAAATTGGCTTGTACCTCATTTGCATATTTCATTTACCCATAAGTCCCTAGTTAAGTTGTATAGCAGATATCCAGGGCCGGTAAATGAAATGCTACTAGTGGACCTGCAGCATTTACTGTGCCGTCCTCTAAAATAGCTTCTTAATACATGACTCAGACCTGTCATTGCAGACTGTATGCAGTTTTAAACTGCTAGCTCCACTTGGAAGCCTTTTGGATTGGGATGGGGCCCGGACAATCACCAGTGGCTGAGGTTAATTCAAGCATTCCATCCATCACTTTGTTTTCTTGATGCCCTAAATGTGAAAGGTAAGCCTAGTTGTGGGTCCTGTGCTCACCATGCCACTGGAATCAAGCTGTATCTGGCTGATGAGTCCATAATAAGGGCAAAACAAGTCCTGGGTTGCTTGTGTTCCGGTTCAGGGAGGACCTTGCCTGGCAGTTCAGACTGAAATGTTCCCATGAGGAGTGAGGTCAAGACTGATTTGCATATGACTGGGTCCAAAATGATGTGGCATAGTGGGCAAAAATTGATGGATTGGGATGTGGCCCAAGTGATTTCGAGTGACTTAGATTAATTGAAGCATTCCTTCCATCACTCTGTTGTTTTTATAGAAAGTTGCCAATTTGTTGTCCTAACCATTTGGTGCCTGCAGCCTGTATCCTGGGTCACATGACTAGGTGTAGTGTCAGTTGACCATTGTGTCGTCCTTCTAGACAGTAACACAATGGCAGGCTAGACGTTGTCAGGATGGGCCATCCTGACAGGAAGGGAGGGGGTGGAGATGTGCACAGTCCAACTTACATTTCAAAGGAGCAGCCTCAGCACACACACACACAAAGAACTTCACACTAGCCTTTTGTTACCCCAAAGCCAGTGGAGCCTAGGCAGGGACTTCCAGGACCATCTGTGGATAGAAACTCTAAAGGTTTCTTCCACTTTAAAGTTGACATCAGGTATAAAAATAGGACCCTCAGACACACTCTTCAGTCCACTTCTGGACTTGAGGATGATTTCCGGAGGACCCTCCTGCTGCATGTGGTCTGCTGCATACTTCAGAGGATTGCCCTGCTTCTCTAAGAAGACTGCTCTGCTGCCTGAAACTTGCCGTGTGCCCTCAGAAGACTGCCCTGCTGCTTGAGACCTGCTTCTCTGCTTTAACCCAGGACCACCAGAGTAACTCAAAGGGCAAGTTTGCTGGCCTCCACTTAAGGGCTACAGGGACAGAAAAAGATCCAACAATTTTAAAAATGCACCTTGAACCAGCTTGAAGTGAGTCCCAACCCTCCAAGTGGTGCCCCCAGTCCTGGACCCTAAAGTTGGCTAACCAGCCAAAATCCAAAACTTGGGACTTAGAAAATGTTCTGCCAAAAAGTGCTCTGAGAACCGAGAGAATACCGGGACCTGCTCACTGATTCACCGGATTTTGCAGTAGCTCCTACTACGTTCTTCTCAGGAGCAGCAAATCCTGTTCAGCGACTCCTCTCTGTTAGGGTATCTGGCCTCCTGGAGCCCTCGTCAAATAGAGCCTGCAGCATTGTCCCACTGGAGATTTTTGACATTCAAAAAAGTGATTGAGTCTGAACGTAGAAATCTTCACTGCAACTTTGTCCAGGGTCTCCTCCTTGGGCACCGCCGGCTGCCTTGCTAAAATTACACTCTCTGAATTTTTTCTTCAACGTTTCTTTTTAAGTCCAAAGGTAAGCTGAGACCGTACCCAATCCACCCTCCATCACGGTCAGCCATAAATTTCAACTTTGTCCCGGTCTAGCATGACTAGATGTCTCCTGTTGGCGCTTTGATCTTGTAGGTGCTAGATTGCACTAAAATCTTTAAAAATGTATAACTCCGGTTCTACCCAATGGATTTTCATCATTTTGGTGTAAAATAATTTATTACAATTTACTCTATTTTTCTAACTTGGTGTGAGATTTTTGTTGTGTTGTGTTTCACCTTATTACTGTTTGAATGTGCAGAAATACTTTACACTTTGCCTCTATGTTAAGCCTGACTGCTTTTGTGCCAAGCTACCAGAATGTTTAGCACTGGTTAATTTAATGACCTTTGTTGATCACACTGACAAGGATTGTGGCTGTTGCTTGAGAAGGGCTCACACCCTCCTTAACCAACAAACCAATTGCTCACAGTAGGCCTTGCTTCTCTAGAATGCTCCGAAGTATTGGTCTACCAACATAGTCTATGACTCTGTCACAGCCCTGGAGGAAACCTCTAATTCCCTTTCTTCTTTTGGCTCTGGTGCACTTCCCTCTACAGTGGGAATCTCAGTCTGCTGGAAGGTGGTTTCTTAGTACGGGCAGGTAAGTAGCTACACTTAGTACTACATCACAATCACAAATGAATTTCAGTCAAGTTCCAATAAATTCCTTGCTCAACCCTTGGTTACTTGGCTCACGAGCAGTCAGGATTAACTTAGGAGACAAGTGGGTTAAGCACTTAAAATCACCAAAACCAGTAAATAATAAGACACAACACACAATAAAAATACAACACTAATTTATAAATATAAAAAATAGTTTTATGATTAGAATGACACTGAAATGACAAAAATCAGATCTGGGGAACCAGAGATGTGAATTGTTAAATATTAAATGTAAAAATGCACTTTTTAGTGCCTAAAAGCCACAAGTGCCAACTTGGGACATCTGGTCACACTTGACCTAGACAAAGTCAAACTTTCAGGCCAACTGCGATGGAGCGCGGGTCAGATACAATGAGTGGTAGGGCATAGTCAAGTTTTTACCTTTTGACTTAGTCACTTTTTTGGAGCTTTTTCTCTTGACGTTTAGCGACGAAGCTCCTTGGCCGGGTTGCAGTTCGACGATGGTGGCTTGCTTCAACATGATGACTAGGTGATTCCCGGAGTTCTTGGTTCTGGTCGTCAGTGCTGAAGAGATCCAGAGTGTTCAGCAGGGCAAACGTGGATTTCAGGCCGCATCGCGGCTCGACGTTGCCGGCATGACTCTTGATGACAAGTCGGTCAACCTCTGGAGCTTTTTACCAAAAATTCTCCAAATGATTCCATACTTCTAAATCTTTTCCATAAGGTCATTTTGGAGTCTTGAAGTGTCCACAGCACCAGCCAAGGCTCCAGAAGCTCTGAGTTGGTCCTTGAAGAGTTGGGACTACCATTCCCACAATGCACCTGGATAAATCCTTCAAAGTCCACTGGAAGCTAGTCAGCTGGGCTTTTATTGGTGGAGCTAATACAGGGGGACTTCTTGAATCTCTTTTGTACCTTTTGCTTTCAGGAGGTCCACTACTCAAACTTTTAAAGCAAGGCAAAGCCCTTTTTGTGGTGAAGCCCAAAGTGTGCAGCAGGTGCAATACTTAAGAGTGCAGTCCTTCTTGGTGCAGACCAGGAATTCAGCAGGGCAGTCCTTCTTCTCATTGTTATTTCTAGGCATGGATCTGAGTTGCTGGGCAGCTCTCCCATATTTATCTAGGTTTCTGGGCTGGCAAGAAGGGGGGTACTCCTGACCAATGGGGTGCAGTGTGCCACCCTCTATGATGATCACTTCCCCTGAAGTGTGGCATTTTCTTGTCCCAGAAAGCACTCTTCCACAAAAATCAAAATGGAGCTTCAGGACTGGTTATACCCAACCACAGGTGTGGCTAACTTTAACCTACACTACATGTCCAGCCTCTCTCCGAATTCAATTACAAGAGCTCCCATCTGGCTGAGGGTGCACGAAGTGGGGGTGGACCTGGTTCCTGTCCTCATTGTCTTTCTCCCTTTGAAGACCAGTTTTGCTACCCAGCCCCTTTGGTGCCCTGGCATCTGCAGGCAGCAGATCTTCTCCCACCTGATGTCTCATTTGTCTTTCTTCAGGCCACTTTACATCTCATTAAGGCAGCTTGGCTCAGCCTGCCAAAGGCTGGCCAATCAGGAGAGGCTGCTACAGAGCTGAATTGGGTAACTTGAGGAAAGCAGTTCTAAAACGTCTTTCTTATAATAGTTGTAATAAATCTAAGCTTGGAAAATTGCTGTATTTATTGCAACTATTATTTTCATACTTTGAAGGATTATTTTAGCTTACGCCTGTCAAAAGGTAAACTTTATTAATGTTAAATTAAGCCTTACCATGTTAGCCTATGGAGCTAATGCACTACAATGGGGAAAACGAAAATGTCAGTTTTCCCATCACCAGTCCATATAAAACATCTTTTATAATGTCCCTGCTTATATTAAGATGGCACCCAGCCCTTGGGGTACCTAGGGAGACCTTAGGGATGACATATGTGAAGATGAGGTCATTTAAAACGTTGCAAGTACATTTCATTCCGAAGTCGAATTTCGACATAGTTTTACTTTAAAAGCATCCTGCAAGGCAGTGCTAGCTTTGAATATGACAGAAGGAACCAAAGTAGTGCACACTTAAGTGCACTAAATTTACTGGGCCTCTAAACCTACATGCCCTACCATATACTACGGACTTAAAGATAGGTTGTCAGTACCAATTGTAATTACACCTAATTACCATATATATTTTAAACAAAGCACTGGTTCTGGGCCTGATTAGCAGAGCACAATCAGGGTCAGTAACCGCAGGTATCAGTCAAAACATGGGGGTTGTCAGTGTAAAAGTATGGCTTTCACACACTGTCTGTCTGGACATTGGGGGGGGGCATAGAACAGATGGCCTCCTAAGCACCTAGATGTAGCCATTTACAGATCCAGACATGCCTCTGCCATCAACACTTACTCTAGTCATTATGGATTTTCCAATCTTTCTATTTGTCTAAATCTCTGGTCTTCAGCTTCTTCATAAGGGGCTGCAAAGGAATTTAAAAGTTAAAAGCTCCATGGGCAGCAATTAGAGTATTTGTGAACCTTGGAATGTATTGATTCAAACAAAGCCCTGACCAGGGATCCAACTGAGTTTTTCTACTACTAGATCTTTGGTATGTCCTTTTCTTCTTTTACCTTGGAAGTTACCACTAGATTTGAAGTCTCTCCAAGAATTTCCATTTGAACCTCTTCAGCCTGTGGATTTGAAGTTCTTGTGCATTAAGAAAGCTGTTTTCTTTTCAAAAGGAAAACCCGAAGCAGGATTTTCTTTTTGAAAATAAAAAATAAAATGTTCCCTTTGCTATGGGAGTCCTCTCCCATGTTGAGGAAAGTATTTAGCAGTTTTCATTGCCTCCTACTGCTAGGGCTTTCCTGGTATTGATGGGCAGTGAAAACTGGCTTCTAATTCCAGCCATCTAAAGTAGATGGGCAGAATTAGAGGTCTGCCTCCGAAAGCCCTTACTCAGCAGGTCCGTTGGTAGCGTTTAATGAGAGCCGAGACAAAGGAGTCCCCACACACATAATAAATTAAAATTCACAAAGATGAGGTACTTACCACATGTGGTAAATACTTCCTATTCTGATTTTTAAACTTCAAAATGAGGAATAATATGCAGAATTGATATGTAACCCATGGAACTCAACATGTTTGGCCTTTTTTGAAGGCCTTTTTCCCGAAAAGTTATTGTATGTTTGATGTGTCAGAGTGTATCAGGGAAAAACTGTGAGAGTGTGATAACTAATATATAATTGTAATTCCAATCCCAACTTTTGTTTGCACAGTGATCAAAATGTAGCCCATATCTTGTAATAAGCTCGCCTGTTTGGTACAAATCCCACCATAGTGTGCCCAACTTGTAATGAGGTAAAGGAACAAGTGATGGACGGAATGCTGAACAATGCAAACATTCATCCCCAGTCAGTAATGAGGACGTTTGTTGCAGTTATGATAAAGCAGGTCTGCATAATTAGTTCTATAACTCACTCCGACGTTTTGCAGTATTTGACTTTTGTTGGATTTTTATTGAATTAATACGAAGCTACAGAATGTCCAATTAATACAGGCTCATGATTTGTATATTAAACATTTTTGGCCTGATTTAGGGGCATATTAACAACGGCCAGCGATAATTATCGCTGGCCGTGCTTAGCGATAATTATATTATCGCCGCCTATCTCTGGTATTTATCGCCCTGGTAGCGCGTTATTAACAACGCGTTACTCCAGGGCGATAAAGATTCCAGAGATAGCGAGGTTATCGCCCTTTTGCAGGGAACATCGCTGGTTTTCCAGCGATGTTCCCTTCAAAACAGCGATAACCTTGCTGATACGACCCTGTGGTCGTATCAGCAGAATCCATCTCCTATGTCTAACATAGGTAAGTCAGGATTATAGCAGACGTTAGATTTTGGCGAAAACGGACGTTTTTGCCAAAATTTTACGTCTGCTATAATCCTGTGGGCTGCCTTGTAAATATCGCGATGTGCACATCGGCGATATTTGCAACGTAGCCCATCCGGGGTACGCCAGTAACGCCCACTTTGCATCTCATTAGAGATGCAAAGATGGGCGTTGGAGGAAAGGGCGATAGTGCAAGGATTCACGCGATAGCGTGACCTTGCTGATTAGGCGATAAGATTATCGCCGCTTTTCGTCCGAAAACGGACGCTAAAGCGGCAATAATTGTTTATCGCCTCGTTGTTAATATGCCCCATAGAGTTTGGTGAACCGATTGCTCTATCACAAATGTGACAGATATCCTGTCCACCATATTACAGGCGTATTGTATCCTGAGGCATTTGTAATAAGTTGGGCGGGATTTCTGATAAATTTGCGAGGAAGTAAATAAACCATCTGCCACACTCTAAATCAAGCCCTCTGTTATACCGGTTAAGAATGGAATAATGATAGCTCTCCTGTGAGTGGACATTCTTGTTCCCTGACCAAAATGCACTCCCTGCGCTACTCTTTTGGGAGGGTCAGCAGTAATGGCAATGGTTCTTTAGGACATTTTGAAAAAGAGAACTCATGAGTTCGCTGCATTAAGTACCGTTAGGAAGCAAAATAAGTTTTATTGTAGAACGTTCTTTTCTTATTTTTAAAAGTCTTGATATGGTATTGCAGCTGCAGGTTTGAATATCCCATGAAGAGATACGGTCTTTTTTGTAAGTTCATAAAACAATGGGGGTTTTCCAGATACAAATCAGACAATGAACAGTGCATACAAATTTGACTCCGGTCAGACCCTGTATACTTTTTATTTTAGAATTTTGCTAGGTTTCTCAGGAAGGTCAGGTCACCTGACCTAGATGATATTACCAACAGCCTTTTGGGCCTTTCAATTTCTAATGTTTTACAGAACCTGTCCTTTTTTTAATGACTACAGCGCCTTGATTTATCCACTGAACACATTTAGCGAATGCAGCTGGAGGGCAGCGTTAATGAAACTTGCTGTCAAGGAGTTTAAAATATTAATTTGCCATATTATTTGGCTAAGCCTAATTTGGTTTTGCCCTTTGCTGTAGAAATAAAGTTAACCACATCCAACCTGGATTTGAAAATTTTGTACAAAATCTTAAAACCAGAGTATAGTGGTTTCTGTATACTCATATGTTTTTATACAGTGCTCAGTGTTGTTCCGGGAATTGCAAAACAGAGGCATTCTATCATACAGCTGGCTAGTAGATAGTGAATATATCTAGAAAGTATGGTTCGTCAGTAGCCAGAATACATGAGACCTTATGACAAAGGGGTTTATTTACAAGCCACCTGCGCCGCCGGAGCATCATTTTTTGTCATGCTCCGACGGCGCAGATTATAAAATCATATCTGTGAGGCCACGCAAAGCCGCTATGCATGGCTTCGGATGGCCTCATAGATATAGAGTAAGGCAAGGCAGCATAAAACGCTGTGTTGCTTTACTCTGCGCTCAAGAGGCATTCCATGGGCGTTGCGGTGGGTTTCCTCACGCAACACCAGTGGACTTTGATTCAGCCCCAGATTTACCTGATCATGTAAACCTGGAGAAGCACCAATTCCTTACTCCTCCCGATGGGAGGCATAACGAGGAGAAATATCTTTATTTCTCCTAATTTTTCTGCAGCACACATAAAAAAGGAAAACGCCTCTTAGGATTGTTTTTGTGCAGGAAGGTGCCACTTCAAGCACAAAAAAATCCTGCCAACCATGGTGCAATGGGGCCTGTGTTGGCGCTAGGCTTCAGAAATTGCGACAGCGAAGGGGGAATGGTCAAGAATGCAATGTGTTGCATAAATATGGTGCATTCCTGCCCTTTCACTTTGGCCTTGGGTAGGAATGCAAGGTGACTTGCTGTGCTGCCCTATGCCAAATCCCCGTAAATGATAGCAAAAGTATACAAGATCGTGCATCTGCAACAAAAAAAAGACCACAAACATTGTCTTTTCAAAGTGTGCAGCAATAAATATTTCTATGTGCAGCATTTAGTAAATGAATTGATATTGTATGCATATTGTTTTAGTGCAGCAAGTGGAGTGGGCTTTTTCCAGGTACATGCATGCATACAGTTCAGCAACTGCAGCAGAGAAAGTGCTACTCCCATGCACCAGACAGTCATATTTTATTAGATTTGATCAAGGCTCTTCAAAAAGTAGCCCTGCCAAACAAATAGCCTATGTTACTGGACCATGCTTTGCACATGTTTCTATGTATACTGTATTAGCTGCTGCTACTGGATGGGGGTGGTGGGCGGGGAGGGCAGGGGTGTGGGGGAACGAAAAAGACAACACACAAAAAAACAATTACCTGGGTGTGGCCGCCCGCCGCATCTCTGCCGTCCTATTCAACTTCTTACTATGGGCGGTCGCTCCTTTGCCTACCTAGGCCCCTCTTTGTGGAATGCTCTTCCTCTATCACTCCGGAGTGAAAACATTTACACGCGCTTTCGTAAAACGCTCAAAACCTGGTTGTTCAATCAGTAGTTTATTTTCTTGTTCCTTCTCTGGCTGGCGCCGGGAAACCCTTTTGGGTAGCTGTTGCGCCTGATATAAATTTAAAATTTTTAAAAAATAATAATAATTACTGTCTGGAGTCCCGGCAGCAGGAAGAACCCGGGCGCCCAGGCTCCCCTAAGCCAATCACAATGCTGTACTGCAGCTTTGTGATTGGTCTGAGCGTTGTGGTTCAGTGCTCAGATGGGGACTGGGAGCTAGGGCATGTTCTCCAACCAGGCTGTAAAATACAGCTGGTGGAGAACATGCAAAGTGTGTATGACTGTTTGGCCGGCACAAGATGGCCAGCCAAACCATCATGAACACTTGGAGAGTGCCACCACTCCTTCCCCTGCAGTGCTTTGGCGTCACTGAGCCCAGTCGTGCCCGCACAAAGCAAACTGAGCCACTGCAGTAATAAAATATAATGATGATAACGTTGCATTATTATCATTTTATTTTTCCTTTTTGAACTGCTCGTAGAGCAGTGGGACGGCGCTCCTCTGCCTTAGTGGAAGAGCCTTTGCTGGTATACTGGCTATAACATTTCTGACACTGAATAGGTAGTTTCTTGAGGGAACTATGACAGAATCAGTAGAAAATGGGACCAAAATCATAGGCTCTGGAAGTAAAGGTGAAGCCCTGCCAAAATGATAATGTTGGAGTTCAGAAGGTAAACGAGCAATGAAGATGCCTTCAAATATTGTCTGCATCTGCATTCTGATAAAGTGTTACCTATTATTTTAACATGGAGATTAGTGTTTCATTCTCGGGCTGAAAACTGAGATGATTTTGTAATGTGAACTATATGATAATCTTGTCATTGTGTGAAAGATAAGGCTGTAGGATGTTATTATAGTTATGTATGGCTCTCGGAGAGAGCCTCTACTGTTTATTTCAGTTTTGGAAAATCATAACTCCTTGCTCTGACATCACAATAGGGTGAGGATGTGGCATTATGGCCAGAGCTCACCATCCTGTTATTCTGAGCAACTCACTTAATATCCCTGTGCCTGCCAAAAATGAATGTGTCCTTGTGTAATGTAACTGGGGCTCAAGTAAACCATTCCAATACCTTTGGGTCGGGTTTGCACTATATAATACTGCAAAACAAACACAGCAGGTGATAACAAAACTGGTTATCAACTGTTGTGATGTCAGAAAGGCCTACGAGGTCATGTGACAGGGGCGCGCAATACAGCAGAGGATTACCTCATCTAGCTCAGCCATCAAAACCAATACCTAAAATCCACCCATTCTATCTACACTAACAGCATTGTTTTCCTTGATCTCAACCTCTATGCAAATCAAGGAGGGCTACGCACTACTACACACTTTAAACCCAGGGCTAAAAGGAACTTGCCAGTTTCCACTCATGTACTGTATGGGAAAACCTCCTGTACAGCCAATTTCTGAGACTGCAGCGAAACTGTAGCAACATCACTTAACCCTCCCACATATCATGTATCACTCCATTAGTCCTCCAGAACATAAGAAAGGAGAGACAAAAAACACAGCGGAAGCAGTTCCCCTAAGGTGTTTACTATTAAATGCTAGATCCCTGGTTAAGCACAGCATGGAGTGTGCACTGATTATCGAGGAACACAGCATAAAGCTGGCTTTTTTAACAGAGTCATGGTCTGATAAAGCCTCAGGACCTGATCTAGCCAAAGCTACTCCGCCAGGCTTTCACTGCTACACTCAAGACAGACCGCTAAGGAGGTGGGGAGGACTGACGGTTATATACCATGACTCCCTAGAGCCCTGCTTCCAAACAGCTTCCATCCCGGCCTGTGAAGCACTCTCATTTTAGCCTTCGCACCTCCCATCATAATTCTTTTAAGGGGATTCTTCTTTACCGACCTCCCGGCTCCAGAGGCGGATTTCTTGAGTCGGTCGGAACGCTCTTAGAGGGCGGACTATGTTCAGACTCATTTACTGTGCTGGGGGATTTTAGCTTCCATCTGGAAGTTCCCACGGACCCCGACACAAGCAGGCTGGAGCAGGTGATGAGCGGGGGAGGACTTAGGCAACTTATAGATGGCCCTACCCATGCTGCAGGACACACCCTAGACGGGATTTTTACCAATAATCCAAATTTGACCTGCACCGAGGCGCTTCCACTCCCCTGGACAGACCATGCCGCTATCCAGTTTGAACTGACACATCCTAACCACCATCAACCCAAGTTAGAGCACAAAAGAGAGATAGAACTAGGAGCCTGGAAAGCTATCAAGAGCGCTGAGCTAGGAGATTTATTCAAGGCAATGGCCCGCCCTTTTCCGTCAATAGTTGACGATGCCACTTCTGCATATACAGAGTGGGTAGAAGCTGCCTGCAATAAATTAGCCCCTGCAAAACCATGGACTCCCAAGCGAGTCCAGCCATCAGCCCCCTGGTACTCGGAAGAGTTGAGAAAGCAAAAACACGCTTGTAAACGGCTTGAGCGTGCCTGGAGAAGAGGTTACAATAATGTGGATAAAGAGGCATATAAGCTAAGTCTCACCCTTTATAAGAAATTATTATTTAACACTAAAAGGATGTTCTTTACGGACCAAATCACTCGAGCAAAATCCTCCTCCAAAGAACTCTTCAAAACTATAACAAAACTGGCCGCCCCCAATACTACCAAAATTCAGAGTAGCCCTTAATTATGCAAAAACCTAGCCGCGTTCTTTCAGCAGAAGGTTGAAGCCATCATTTCCTCATTTACGCTCACCCAGACAGGGGATACAGGGGCATCAGTTGGGGAGGTGTCAAGTAAACCTAAGTCTACACTGACGCTAGACAGTTTCACACCATTGGGGACACAAGACGCTATTAAACTCCTGGCGTCCATCCGATCAGGATCTCCATTGGACCTGTGCCCCGCGTCCGTGATCAAACAAGTTCCAGAGATTATTGTTACAGCACTTAGCCCCCTGTTCAATGCCATATTCGAATCTGGCCAGTTTCCCAAAAGCTGGAAGACAGCATCCATTCTTCCGCTGATCAAAAAACATAATCTTGATCCAAAGAACCCTAGTAATTACAGGCCTATCTCTCACCTTCCCCTACCGGCAAAAATGATTGAAAAAGCCATGAATATCCAACTCAGCCTGTTCCTACAAGAAAATAACACACTAGACCCAACACAATATGGATTTAGAACAGAGCACAGCACAGAGATGGCTCTGGTTAAATCCACTGAGGAAATAAGAGAGGCCTTGGACTATGGAGGCAACGCAATTCTGATTATGTTGGATCTCTGGGCGGCCTTCGACATGGTTCATCATAATGTTTTGATGGACCGGTTATCTGAGGGCGGGGTGCAAGGCAAGGCCTGGAACCTCCTGAAATCTTTTCTCACAGACAGGACTCAAACGGTGGACATAGTCAAAGACAGTTCCAAACCGTTCTCACTTCCATGTGGAGTGCCTCAGGGCTCGTCCCTCAGCCCAATGCTTTTCAATGTTTATGTAACACCCCTTGCGGCCCTGATAATATCCTTCAGGTTCCAATTGACATTTTATGCGGATGACACGCAAATAGTGCTGTCATTCCTGCATGGGCAAGAGGCTGAAACAGGAAAAAGATTCCATGACTGCATGAAAGCCATCACGGAGTGGATGTCCTCAAATTGCCTGAAACTCAATTCAGGCAAAACCGAGGTCATCATTTTCGGTAACAACCCAAACCTCTGGACGCCGGACTGGTGGCCAGAAGAATTGGAAATCCTCCCGAACCGACCAAGAAAGTGAAGAACTTGGGGGTCATAGTGGACAACAGACTCACTTTTGGAGACCAGATAAGTGGGGTTGTCTCAGCGAGTTACTTCCTTCTAAGAATCATAAAGAAAATAAAGTCCTTTCTTCCAGCGGACCGTCTGAGGACAGTGGTCACAGCACTTATTATGTCGCGGTTAGACTACTGTAACAGTCTTTATCTGAACATTAAAAAAAAACACCTATACAGACTCCAAATCATGCAAAACGCGGCGGCCAGACTGCTGACGGGGACACCCAAGTTTGTCTTGGTTACGAGAGAATTAAAGCAATTACACTGGCTCCCAGTTAAACAATGGACCCAATTCAAGGCCCTCTGCACAGTCTTTAAAGCCCTTAAGGGAGTTGGCCCCAACCATCTAATACAGCGGTTCCAATGGTATGTCCCCAGAAGGACCCTTCGCTCTTTGGGAGCAAAAAGAGTAGTTGTTCCCGCAGAGGCAAAAAAGCAAACTGGGGTGGTTGGAGCTTTATTACATGTGCCGCCAAGGGCTGGAACGATCTCCCATTCCACCTTAGAAATGCCACTGAGCTCCTCACTTTTAGGAAGGGGCTGAAAACGTGGCTGTAGTCACCTCACACCTCAGTAACCTGACAGGCAGTGCTCAGCGCCAGGATACCCATAGGTAACCGTTGTGCTTAAGAAATTCAATTAACATAACATAACATAACATCACAGATTATAAGGTACAGGCAGAGGCACTATCTCTGAAATCGAGACACTAACAATACCCACAGCCTATCATTTCTAAATCAAATATGAGGGCCTATATCAACAACAGTGATGCCCTCCTAGAATCACCTATAAGGAACAAGTAAGACCCCACGACTTATCTGGGTAACCACTTACAATATAGCCACTGACACAGTTAGAAAAATTATCAATAAACATTGGGGTATGCTGAGTGCATGTATAGTAAAGCCTGAGTAGGCACTTTTTAAAAAAAATAAAAGAGCGGCAAACCTCAGAGGCTGCCTTGTTCACATGCAAACACAGATACGACCAGAAGTCAGCCAGGGTACTTTTTGTGGTCTGTCCAAGCTAACAGGCACTACCACGTGGGTCATGCAGCGTATGTAACATGACAAAGACAACCAAAGTCCTAGAGCTAGGGTTGACTTCCAAATGGGAATTGCATAGCCTGGCAAATTGCAACTCAGAAAGAGTAGTCTACTTGGTCACATGCCCAAGTGGACTACCCTTCGTGGGCATGACTTGTGGGAAGGTGAACACCAGAATCTGCACACATCGCAGTAACATAAGATGTAAAAGAGAAACTACCAAATTGGCTGTACATTTCATTATCTATCAGCACATACTGATTTGAACTGGGTTGTACTGGAACAAATTGAGAACCGCAGCAACTCAGAGAATATCCTCTTCCAAAGAGAACAAGTTGGGTGTACCGACTACAGACACATAAGACAGGCCTTAACAAGGAGATCTCTTGGAGCACATTCAGCTAATGTGATTAAAACATTCTGCTAATTTCTGTTCATTTCATTCAAGTTTATTTATTTTTATTCATTTTCCTCCATACACTGTCAGCCATGTGCCTGCGGGTTTGTAGTGTCACTTAGTTATACCACGGAATAGGCATAACCATATTATCTGCCATCAAATGTGCGAGGGAATTCTTGAAGCACTTGTATATGTTAGATATTTGAATATTTTGGATACTTTAACATTGGTTTAATGCTTTGGATATTTTCAAAATCTTAAGTATCTTGCCAACTATGAAATAACTGTAGTCGTCCATTTTTTACACCTTATCCATGTTTCATCATTCTACACAGCATCAATGCAATGAACGAGCACATGAATAGTCTCTATATTACCATGCTGCCGGCAAACCATGAAATAGTCAGAATATGGGTGATCATATTGGAAGGTCCGGCAGCCTGTCTGTTTCGGCCCGAGGTCTCAAGGCTGCATTTAAACTCTGCTTGGCCGTGCAATCATTAACATTCAGGCTCCGGGATCAGATACTAGGTCATGGGCCAACTGAGGACCCATGATGACATGAGTACACAAGTTTATTTTACCCGAGGCAGCTGGGGTGAGTATCAGTTTGACTGGCTATGGGTTAACTATTATAATACACATTTTATGTACAGTGTGTGACTACTGGGCACGCTACCCTCTGGAGAGCTCTATGGGGTATCAGACGTCCACTAATTAAGTAGATGTTTAATTCCTTAAACCATCTTGAATAGATTGGGGCATATATGTATGTTTGTTATGTGTGGTGAATCTTTCACATATTTAATGTGTTTGCAGTGTTACCTATATCAGCATAGGATACAGTGACACATGCACCTGCTCCTGATTTAACACTATTGTTTCAATGTACACACAGTACCTATCTGCTTTTTCCACATTTATAGGTCACACCATAATTGTTTATGGAGTATACCCATAGTCCACTGCTCAACTAACATATGTTATTATCCTTAGGTGGACACACTTCCATGAACTGAATTATGGTATGGTACCATGTGTTTTTGTGTGACATGGTATGAATGATCACTTCATAACCAACCACCCCTTCCCAAAAGGTACTAATAGTGGCTCACATATCCTGCTGAAAGTCACTGTATTTGGGGTACGTGGCAAAAACTAGTTAATCATATTAAGGGCTAAGGAGTGATAGTAACTCTATTCAACCCGTCTTCCCTAGTTTTGAATCTTGCCACACGGACCCCAGAATAAACACTGATATAGGCACCGCCTCGGCATTTTTAACCATCACTTCATATAGATCCCACGACCTTTTTCCTTTAAAAGTGTTTCCTTGCAAGGAAAAAGGTCGTAGCAGGCCCTGATTGTCAGAGGATCGGGATGAACTTGATGATGAAGCATGTCACTGAATAACATCTACTGAGTGAGACTTCTTTTTAAGAAAATAGGTTTTTTTCCTAGAACGAGTGGGCTCACCTCACATGATCCAAGGTTGACACTCTTTTGATTGCTATGTTGTATAGAGAAGGATAAGTCTCAACCTCCTGTTTCTCCTCCCTTTCTTTATCTTTATAACATAGATTATGTGTGCCAAGAAGTGCATCCCAGATGTTTCCATACGGTAAATAAGGTGACAGGCCGTCAATTCAGACTGCGCTATTTTGGCTATGGATGTCATATGACCTTGAAAAAGATACCTGCCTCAGGCTGATTCGTTGATGTCTATATTTGAAATACTTGACATTTTCACAGTCCTTGGAAAGATAGGCACAGAAGACAGACATGTTGATGATTCTGCATAATTTGAGGATTACTCCATACATCCTTGTTCCTATTTTTGGCAGCATATTTATAGACTCTCTCTCACAAACACACACACACGCAAACACACACACAGCATACACACACACACACACATGTAGTTTAAGCTACACATTTGAATACTTTAAGCCACATTCCATACTTAGAAAATAGCTGTAGTGTGTGAAGTGCTGGAAGATCATGTTAGACTGAGGCAAATTGGCTAATTGAGCACAGTTGTGAATGGGAACCATAGACTTATACATAGTAATGTGTTCCCAATTTTGTGTCCCCTGGCCTCTTTAGGGGCAGCTCAGTGTCGCAACACATCTCTCATGTGCTCTGAGAGAGCAAGAAAACTGATGCTGTTTTTCTCTTAGACCTTTAGGCGGCATAAAGCCTGTCATATTCTTCTGTAGTTGTCTGCAATTGAACAGATGATTCTGGAGATGTAAGATTGTGTCTCAAGTGTTATGATTTATAATGTACCCCAATATAGGCTTGGGTAGTCACCTAACCTTTCACCTACATTTTCTGTGCCATTGTACTACATGACGGGTTTGTGCTGAAGTTTTACCAAGTTAGGTGCTGCAGAAATGTTGTGTGGTTTTCTACAAAAAATAGCCTAATTTATTATGTATGAGGATGCTCAGAATCACAGCAGGACTACCATCTTCTGCATAATAACTATGTATAAGGGTCATCCCTTTCCTAATCCTCGGCCAACATGACACAGCAAGGTAGAACCCCTGAGGGTACCTTTTGGGTATATAAACACCATATCTTTGCTGGGGCGGGCAGAGGAGAAAGACTTCCATGCTGACACACTGACGCGAGACATGAGGTTCCTGCACGCAGATACTCAAGCACGCAGTGGTCTGACATCCCTTGCGGGGTGTCCGTTCGAGACAAAGACAGGGTCCTTCATTCTCTCACACCAGGTAATGGGGTTGGTTCTATCCTAGGGGGAATCTTGGCTCGACACATACATACATGCTAGGTACGTAGGAGTACGTATTGTTCCTCTCATGTATCTATACACCATCATATATCTATTGTGTTAGCACAGTATGATAGAAATCTACCATCCATTTACTCTGGTGGTGCTTATAATCCTTTATATCTGTTTCTGTCTTATGGTTGTTGCACAACACATATTTTACACTAGAATGACCCTGGTTCAATAAATGCTTATTGAAAACGTCCCTATTGTTTATTCTGTGTATCTCTCTGAGACAAAGTGAGCACGAGTGACTGAGCGAAAAGCACTTTACTGATTCCACGATCCCTGAGGGGTCAGGGTTGTAATGTTCGATAGTTGCCAGAAACTATTCTCTCCGTGGTAAGAGGGGTTCATAGTGGCACTGTGAGCTGGCTGGTATACATGCGAACATATCCGGTGGGGGTGTCTGGAATCAGTCTGGACACCACTCACACAGTTTATGTTGTCTAAACGTGCAGATCATATATAGATTTATAGGAACTACACAACATGGTGCCATCAATGTTGGTTTGGTTCAGTCGTGCTTTTCTCAGAGACCCCTACTCACATATACCCAGAGACGTCTGGAGTTGGAAAGGAAAGATCCGCTGCAGCTGAGTACGCATATCCTATGTATTGGCTGTAGGTTTATTCAAGCTTGAAGGATTATAGTTCCCTATTGTGCATGAAACTTATCTCAGTTACCTTGAAGCTCTTTCAACAATGTCTGAAGAAGACAACGCTCTGCCAGCATTATGTGCGAATGCAGCAGAGGAGGGGGAACAAGAAGGTGCTATAAACATTTCAGAAAATGTCAGAAATGCACTCACTTTAAAACTAGCGGAGTTTGGAGTCTCAGCAGTAGGTGGGACCATAACATTCATGATTGAGGCACACAAGTCATTCAGGACAGAAGTATTTTAATCATGGGTCAAATTCCCACCGGCAGATGCACTCACAAATACATTTCATACTTACACTCTGGATGAAACACCAGAAGAATATTGTTCATATGAGGAAATTGAAATTCTGCTCACCTACCTAGGAGCATATAAACTGGTTTAAAGGCACCCTCCTACACACAACGCAATGGGGCCTAAAGCCACATCACCACAGTGACCAAAAGGGAAGTGTGGTATCCATAGCTGATGCACATTTTGAACAGTGTGGCAATGTGGCCTAAAGCCCCATCACCACAGTGACCAAAAGGGAAGTGTGGTGTCCATAGCTGATGCACATTGTGAACAGTGTGGCAATGGTGCCTAAAGCCCCGTCACCACAGTGACCAAAAGGGAAGTGTGGTGTC
>CAWUFW010023768.1:0-69926 GCA_963921515.1 Calotriton arnoldi | reverse complement strand
CTTGGCGGGTAGGAGTTCGCGGGTACGTTTCGTTCGGGATTCTTCCTGGTGCGTGTCGGTCGGTTCGATTCGCGTGCTTTTCCGGTCGTATGGCTGTTTTCCACGCGGCTCGGTCGTTCGGCTTGTGTTCCGTATGAGTCGGTCGGATTTAGCACGCTTCTCATCGTACTTGGCGGGTCGGGCTGCACCGGTACGTGTCGGTCGGTATTTATTCCGGCTCCTGAGTCGGTCGGTACGTTTTCCGGCCCGAATCGGAATCGGCCCCATAGTGTAGTGGTAATGTTTATTGTAAGGAGAGATGAGGGAGGTATATCTATTTAGTAAATGTGTTTTACGTAGGTTTGATGTGTTTTCACAAACTAATTTCCGCCATTACATGTTGCAGTAGTAGTTCCACGTCGGGTTTTTTATTTCTAAAACTACATTTGTTTGGTTAAGTGGTTAATGGTATATATATTAAACACTTAATGAAACAAAAGTGTTTTGAAATGTGTACCTTTTTGGTTTAGCGGTACGTTGTTTAATAAATAACACATTTTGATCAGTTTCGTGGTTAGATGTATTTAAAGTTTGGTTAAACTGTAATACAGTTTGGATGTGTTCATACATTTTTTTCTACAGGACTTTGGCTCTAGATGGATTTAAGTTTTGGAATTTGTTGCGTTTTTTCTATGTAAAAAAAATAATATTTTCGGGATTTTTTTCTTGGGTTTCCTTATTTTGGATTTCTAGCGATATGGAAATGTTATTGGATTTCGATTAGAAGTGGATTGCAATGTTGGAATTTGTTGCGTTTTTTCAGAAGAAAAATAAATTTCTCGGAATTTTTTATTGGGTGCGTATTTTAACATATGCACTAATTTTAGTGTGCATATTAATATATTTTTCATCCGGTGATCGTTTTTTTAAATGGATTTGCTGTTATTTTCTATGGATTCAAGAAAAAAAGGACTCTTGGTGAAGTAATCAATGGAATGTAAGTCCAAGAGTTGAAGATAGAAAACTTCTGAAGGTAAGAAGACCCGACTTTTATTTTTAATTTTAATATTTTTTGAATATGATCAATTGAATTAGTAGGAGTTGTTTTAGGGTAAAACAGACAAGTAAAATAAATGTGTTTTAAAAGTGTAGGATGTGTGAAAGATTATCAAGGTAGTCTGAAGCCACTGTCAACGAAAATTGTTGAATTACACCCAATAGTCTTTCTGACATTTCCTTAGTTCTGGTAGAAATACGTGGGTTCAGACTACCTGTTAATGATTGCGCCATTCTCATTTCTTAGAAACTTTGCTCCTTCTTCAAAATTTCCAAAAAATGATAGAAATTAGGGTGAGGTTTGCCAATTGCTTTGTTGAAGGAGTTGTGCCATCCCTCTATGGCATTGTTTGTTTTTGCTGGCATTGTTTGTTTTTGCTCCTCCTTCTAAGCAGGTCGAGTAACAGTTCCACCAGTCCACATGGAAACGTGGTCTCCTTCTGTGACCCGACCTGCTTAGATGGCCAATCCATGTGTCTTCAAAATAATTTAGTATAGGTGCCAATTTATCTTCATTTGCTGTAAAATATTCAGATTCAGTAATTGAAGTGTAGTATTCATCTACACTGTCAGGAGGAACAAAGCAAAGTGCAGTTAGTTTTTTGAGTTCAAACTGTAGTTTACTGTCTGATATATAATCCTCAATTAACCCCTTCGGTGCTTATGACGAGCTGGACTCGTCATGGCACACAGTGCTCGTGTACTCATGACGAGTCCAGCTCGTCATAAGACCACCCACGGGGAAGCGCTGGCGCTCCCCCCGTGGGAATCCGATCGTCGTTTTTTTTTTTTGGGAGGCAGTGGAAGGACTTCCCCTGCCTCCCCCCGCCCCCCCCACCGCCCTCCCCATCAATGACGTCAGCGCACGAGGCGCGCTGACATCATTGAGGGTTTCCCTTGCTTCCCCGACGCGCTGGAAGCCATTTGCTTCCAGCGCGTCGGGGAAATAAGGTGAGGTTTGGCTCGGGGAGGGGGAGTTTGTAACGAAAGAGGCATCGAGGGAAAGGAAAGGGTTTTCCTTTCCCCCGATGCCTCTTTTGTGCATTCCTGCTGCACGATCATGTGATCGTGCTGGTAAGTACAAACTAATGTATACCAGCACACCGCTATGTACACACATGCGCAACCACCATGCCACAGCTCCCAGGGACAAACACCCCCATGTCCAGCACACAATACACAACACATCACACGCACATGCAACAGACACTACCACACACAGGCCAAACCGAACAACTGTAAGATGCGTGGGGACATGTGTACACTAAGCCAGCCACGTAACCACCAACAGGTCCCCAAATATGCCAGAAGCGCCACAACGAGCACCCACCACACCCATGTGTCCGCCACAGCTGCACTAACTGACAAGTAACAGGTAAGTGGCAGGAACACAAAGTGCAGTGGGTCGGAAGGGGGACAGCTGAAGTACAACACCCACCAGGCCCCCACTCCCACAGACCAGCAAGGTGGAGCACTCCCCACACCCATGTGTCAGGCACAGCTGCACCAACTGACAAGTAACAGGTAAGTGGCAGGAACACAAAGTGCAGTGGGTCGGAGGGGGACAGCTGAAGTACAACACCCACCAGGCCCCCACTCCCACAGACCAGCAAGGTGGAGCACTCCCCACACCCATGTGTCAGGCACAGCTGCACCAACTGACAAGTAACAGGTAAGTGGCAGGAACACAAAGTGCAGTGGGTCGGAGGGGGACAGCCCAAGTACAACACACACCAGGCCCCAGTCCCACAGCACAGCAAGGAGGAGCATCCCCCACACCCCACACCCACGTGTCAGCCACCGCAGTGCACAACGACAGCCGAAAGGCAGACATCACGGTCCACAGCAATCGGTGTCAGTGGGTGTACAGCCACCCCCACGACCCACTACACCCCCCCACCCCCACAGACCTGCAACATGGAGCACCCCCGCTAAGAGCCATGTGGCATCCAGTACAGTGCACGCACGAACAACTTGCAGGTGGGAAACTGGACAGGGCTGGATTACTGGAGGCATGAGGACCATAACACCACCAACACATGGGACATGTCACGTAGCACACGAACACGCAGCACCGCCCACCGTCACGAACAAGTGAACAATGTGCACACGGACATGAACAGCAGACTCACACCCCACATGACCCATCACAGACATAGCAACACCCAAGGAGCCACGTCTGCATGCACAAGCCACACTGAATATAGTCCCACACGGCAGCCACTGTGCAACTCATCACACACAACCGAAACACCATTGAAGTCCTGTCCATGTAGCCCCTACTGCCTGTCAACCACACACCCCACAACTACGCCTATGTAAGACAAACAACACTAGACGCAACAGAGCGGAACAACAGAAATGCACACGAACACCACTGAACCCATCAAACACACAGACACACCATGCACATACAACATACCATCCATCCCATCCGTCAGCCCCAGTCTCATGAAAGGCATGTCATCCGCACAGCTGCCACACATACAGCAGTCACGCTAAGACACATGCCCATGACCAACCATGTGCCAGAAGTCAATTAAGCGCACGACACACTGTGAGCAACAACACACAACATGGGCCACACCCCCCCGAGCACTGCAGTGATGCACATGGCACAGGGCAGCACGCACACCAAGGAGATGGGACAACTGCAATACGTTGGCTGGCACACAACTATCACTCACTCATAACGATGCGTCCAATGCCATGTCCAGTAACCACAACAGACAGCAAATATGCAGGGCATGTCAGGCATGCACACACCTCAGACCATGCACTGTCATGCTGCCACAACACATGTCACGTTCGGCACCCATGGCTCACAGCATGTACCCCAAAAGCATATACCCTCCCAAATGCGAATCTGGGGCATGGCCCCCATGTTGCCATATGCGTTCCTAAGCGTTCCATTTGAACCCCAAAAGCATATTCCATCCCAAATGCGAATCTGGGGCATGGCCCCCATGTTGCCATATGCGTTCCTAAGCGTTCCATTTGAACTCCAAAAGCAAAGTACAAACCAGACCCAGGATGGGCCAGGAGCCCGCATACACCAGAGTCACAATGAGTAGGGGCAAAGCAACACACCCATCGGCATGGCCAATCCGTCCCATGCCACATGTGCACAGCACACAGTCCCATTGCCTAGCACACACACCTACAGATGCCACAGCCACACACTCGCCTCCGGGAAACCCATGTACGAGATTGCACGAACTGCCAATGTCAGACGACTAATACATACTTCGCCAGGTGCAACACAATAACAAATCTCATTCTCTCCACAGGTGACGAACTGCTGGACGCTGGGGATGGAGACAGCAGCCAGCACAGCCAGCCTACAAGCCCCCAACGAGGACACACGGATCTGGAGGATCTGTCCACCTCTTCGGACACGGACCACCAAGCTGGCCCATCTGGCGTGGCAGGGCCCAGCCGCTCCCCAGGACCCCTCCTACCCACCAACCCATCATCCAGGGATGCTGAACAGTCCCAGTCCCCTGCTGCCACTGTCGTTGCGGCCACACCCACGGTCATTGCGGCCACTACCACTGCCGCAACCGCCACCATCGCCGCACCGACCACCACCGCCTCCACCACCACCACGTCTTCGCTGGCACCAGCCCCAGCGCAGGTGGTGGCCCGGCCGACTGGATCCACCCTGGGAGCCACAGCGAGGACCGTGGTGAGCAATGTGGCTAGTGGGCAGGCCGGTGGCAGCAGGACTGGTAGGAGGAGCAGGGTCAGGGAAACGCCAGCCTCCCCTGGGAGCCATGCCCTGCCTCAAATGGCCAGAGTCCTTGGGGCCTATGAAGAGGCCCAAGGACAATGGGCCAGGTCTGCTACTGACACGCGGGAGGTGCTGGGGGTGCTGAGGTCCATGGACGCCCATATGGGCCAATTCGTGTCCCGTATGGACCAACTCGTGGACCTCATGGGCCAGCTGGTGGTGGCGGTGGGGTCACAGGCAAGGCCAGCAACACCACCTCCGCCACCACCTGCTAGGGCGCAGGCTCGGGCAGCAGTGTCCACTTCCCCTGCGTCCACAGCCAGTGAGCACACCTCACCCACCACCAGCAGGTCGCCACCACACACCCCCTCCCAAACGTGGAAGGGGCCGTCCGAAGAGGAAACAGATCTCCCGGGAGGACTTCGCACGCTCCAGTCGCAAGTGAGGCAGCCAGCCAGCCTTCCGCCAGCCTTCCTTGACCAGCCACTGCATTGACTTGCTCTACGATCCCACTCCACACAGCCATCTGGATGGCATGTGTGTGTTGGACTATGGACATAGAACCAGTGGGTACACCCTGATCATCACGCAGCCATGACCGACAGCTCATTGTCACTGCACGCACCACTTTTGTCATCACCTTACACACAATCACATGTCACAGTTTGTAATAAATGCACCTTTTTCACTAACTGCTGTTTGTGCCCTGTGTCTTTATTGTACGGAATACAACGGCCACCTTGGGCGGAAAGGCACCTGATGCGTGGCATGGAAATGGAATCCGGAGGGCCTGTTGGGACCTAGGGGTGGGAGACAGAACAGGAGCACATTCAATGAGTGTGTCACACACCCATCACACAGTACATGTCAACAACTACAAGCAATGTACACACATCGCACAGAGCAATAGGGCACAATGCCACAGCCACCAACAGTGGCATACTACCCTGGCCATGGAGCGTTGACACACTGCACGCAGTGAACATACGGCCACCCTGACACAGCACACACACACCTGCATAGATACAGACACATCATCCGTCGTACATGGACACTCACCGTCAAGTGAAGTAGCGGGCGATGAGCTGCTGGCGCACATTCCCAGCTTCCTCCTCTCCGCTGTCCACCTCACTCGAGCTGTCCTGGTCTGCGGGCTGGGGCCCTGGTTGATCTCCGTCATCCACAATGAGGGGGATCTGCTTCCGAATGGCCAGATTGTGCAGCATGCAGCACGCCACCACTATCTGGCACACCTTCTGTGGGGAGTACGCCAGTGCACCCTCGGTGCGGTCCAGGCACCTGAACCTGGACTTGAGGAGGCCAAAGGTACGCTCGACCACACGTCTGGTCCTCCCATGTGCCTCATTGTATCGATCGTCTGCTGGGGTGCGAGGATTCCTCAATGGACTGAGCAGCCATGCCCCATTCGGATACGCAGAGTCACCTGGGTGTGAGGGACACAGAGAACCGTTGCTATTCCAACTGGACAGGGGACAGCATCGCACAACCAGCACGCTACACCACTCCACATACTCACCGACAATACAGCCACGATCCTGTTGCAGATTGGCCATCAGTCGTGGCAAGATGCTGTTGCGCATTATGTGTGCGTCATGGGCCGAGCCTGGAAACTTTGCACACACGTGGGTGATCACCATGTCCGCAAGGCACACCACTTGCACATTCAGGGAGTGCGTGTGCTTCCTGTTGCGGTACAGGTGCTCAGTGGCCTGTGGTGGAACAAGGCCAACATGAGTGCAGTCAATGGCTCCCACGACGTGTGGGATTCTGCCAAGGGCATAGAATGCACCCTTCACTGCCGCCAATTCACGAGCCCTGGGGAATCTGATGTACCTGTTCCGGTACAGCATCATGGCTGCCAGTACATCCCTCAGCACCTTGCTGAACATGGGCTGGGACATCCCTCCTCCACTGCCCACTGTGTGCTGGAATGACCCAGTGGCGAAGAAATGCATGGCGGCCATCACCTTAGCCGTGGGGGTGGCAGCAGTCGGATACACCCTGCGGGGACGGAGATGGGGCTCTAACATGGCACACAGTCGATGCAGAGTTGGCCTGTCCAGCCGAAACTTCCTGATTACCTCTGTATCGTCCATGTCCGCCAGCAATTGGTATGGGCGGTCAATGTTCGGTCTCCGCCTGGGTTAAATGGCAGAGGACACATGTCAAAGCAACACGGCACATAGCAATTTCGCATACACATCACTGACATGACTGAGCAAGCACATGAGCCACAGCCCAGCTGTCAAGCTGGGACGGCACGGCCACAATACACTTACACAGGTCTCCCAACAATGGCAATGGCAAGTGAGACATACCACTGCCATGTGCATGCACATGGGGATCTAGGCCCCAATGACTTGCGGGGCGTGCTGATGGGGACTGACTGCATATTCGTCAAGCGGCAACGCCACGGCAACATGAGTGTCTGCTGAGCATGGTACTGCTTCCGAGGCTGGATGAGTATGGCACACGACGACGACGATGTGGGCACGGGCTGAGCGGCCAATACAAGTGGGACCTGTGGCACGAGGGGATATGAGACAGTAGTAGGTGTCAGCACTGCACCCTATGTACAGCACTGTACGGATCACAGCTCCCGAAACATTGACTGGTGTCCACATTGACAGCCCCATGCCAAGACGGCTGTGTGCTTGCAGTCACACGTCACAGGTGAGAGGTTACATTGCACGTGCCAGGTGGCAGTCGTACATAGTGGGAGCTGGCATGTGTGTGCATGTGTCTCCTGTTCAGGATCCACCAGATGGGCGCTGACTCTGTACTGACCATTGGACACAGCATGTTCCGTGGAAGGCTTGTGTGTGTGGGATGGTGGCACTGGATGTGCCTCCGTTGGGGGGGCCATGCACAGGGCGGGTACGTCGATGATTGCGCATTGTTGGTCACGGTGGGTGCACCAACTAAGATGTGTTGCCCTGTGTTCAATTCCTATGTCCGCATGATGATGGACTGTGGATGTGGGCAGACTACACATTGGTCGATGTGCTGTCTATATGCATGTGCCTTCACACCAGGCACAGCTGCCCCTGCACATGTGACCCCTGCTGGACTCGCTGCTGGGTCTGTGGAGCTGATGCACCTTCTGCGCGTGGGGCGGACAGCTCTCCTCACTTCCCTCATTGCGCATGTCATGTCTTTGCCGCAGGTGACATGGATCATGGAGGGCCCACATGTACGCGTGGGTAGGCTACACATGATTGTTCACTGGTCGCCACCCCCAGTCAGTGTTTCGAATGGGAAGGTTGTCGTGCTGGTGGTATGTTCGATGTGGCGGATGGGCGGGCCTAGGTGCGGGCTTACATTCCGGACATGGGGGGTAGTTGGATTGGCGACTAGTTGCAGTACACACGGGACACGTCTCTTCCTTTCCACATCTGGGTCATCCCTTGTACTAACTGACAGTGATACAGTCATCTTCGCCCCAGCCCTCATGTCCTCCCCTCGCCCCCCAATATGCATGCTCACCTGCGAGGCTAGCGCTTGCACAGGCAGCCCCAAGCTTGCACCAGAGAGGGCAAGGAGTGTATGTGTGGGTCCAGTTGCACGAGTGGGCTGTCTCAGGGTATGATGTGTGGCGGGACGCCGTCCACCTGCGTGGTGCCCCAAATGGAGACCCGGCCTGCATGGACTATGCATCACAGTCTTCGCCTTCCGGATCCGCCACCTGCGACACCCAGTGGCTGTGGCTGCCCTTGCGGCCAGGCCGCGTCCGTCTGTGGCTGATGGCCCACACATTCACTCTTTGGCCTCTCTGGGGAGGGCTCAGGGGTGGTGGCGCACGCGCTTGCACTTAGTCGCAATGGCATGTGTCGTGGTTGGTATGATGGGCAATGGATGGGATGGTGCGAGCCACCTCCCGTGACGTCAGTGCTGCTCGTGCTGTGGTGCGTCCCCCTACACTTCCATTTGACTTTTTGCCATGCTGGACGTTGAGGTTCTATTGCCTGCGTGATATGAGCAGGAGGAGCGCGAGGAGACCTCTCACACACCATGCTCCACTGCCATCCCGTGCCCTGTATCGCCTGTGCGGATTGACTATGTTGGGGTTACACCTGGTCGACTGGGGCTGTGTGTGCCTTGTCAAGGGGCATGGCGGGCGCACAACAGGATCCAGCTCGTCCACAGAGGGTGGGCTGAGGTGCGCCTGGTACCGCTTTGTACGTGTGCCCGGCTGCTGTGCACACACGTGTTCACTCCCCCCGACAGGTGTCCTCTCACAATGCCCAGGGAAGCGGTGGTGTACTGTTCATGAGCCCTCCCAACACGGCGTGCTCCAACTTGGCATGTGCGCATCTACCCGTCGCACCCACCCACCTGAGCACTGCGTCCATACGACTTCACACGACACATGTGTGTCTTCCACAGTAGTGCTACTCATTTGCGTTGACATCCAATACCAGTGGACTACATGGTCATGTCACGACTGCCGTGTACTTCACATACTCTCATCCTCTCTCATTCGTACTTGTGAAATGAGTCAGCGGAGACAGTTCTGGTTTCAAACATTATATTGAGTCTTCTGTCCTCTGTGATGCAGTATAGTGGACACTACTGGCAGCGGAATACATATTGAGGATATACTGAGCATGATTACAAATGGGATAGGGTGTGGGGTTACATCTGCTTGGCCAAGGCTGTGCTAATGTACATTTACGTATAGCTGCGGAGCTGCGGACTTTGACACAGACGGTATACATGTAGCCTACCAGACCGCTCGGCATCATGGGCACAGTCCATCTCAGTTCCATGTGACAGGTTTGCTGCGGTTGTTCCTCATGCACGCGTGCATGTGAGATGACATCAGGGCATGTGCTTGCGTGCATGCAGCGGCGTGCCACTTGTTGTTGCACTGTGGTGGTTACTGGACATGTCACAGTCACTGGGGTCGTGTTGTTGTTGTATGCACTTGTCGTCCATGCAAAGGTCCTGGTATGGGATTCCCGGGGCGGGGGTGGGAGGGGTGCAGCACCCACAGACTCCAGGCGACCTATTCATGTCCACTGAGCGGTGTGTGTGTCCATGTGCGCTGGATCCATGTCGTGTCCTGGTTGTTCGTGCAGTTCCGTCCATGTGGGTGCGATACACAGAGCCCATGCCACTGCCTCCCACGATGCATGCGGTGTTCCTGGATGTGATGGGGAACAGTGTGCATGTCCCGGTCATATCCGATGTCATGGCGATGTCGTTGATGGTGTGGTTACAGTTGCCGGTCGTTTGGTATGGCTGTTGTGGTGGTGACTGGCCAGTCCGTGCGGAAGCTGAGCATGGGTGCGGGGTTGGACTTCATAGGTCAGTCGGGGAACCTGCGTTGTGGTCCGACGTATTTACAGGTTGTCAGGTATGCGATGCCGTCCAGCAGGGCTTCCATGTCATTGGTGGTGTACATGTTTGCCAGCCAATGAAGCGGATGGTGGCTGTCAAGGTGTTGTTCGTAGGTTGTCCCTTGGAGGACCATGATGGGGCATGCTGGGTGTACATTCGATGTAGCTGTTCTCGATGATCCGTCGTGTGGAGGCACAGTGGTTCCATTTCAGTGCGCGTGCGATGTTGGCCACATACGCCATGCCCCCATAGGCAGAGCAGGCCCTGTCGTGTGCGTCCAGAGGGAGGAGTAGTGGTAGCAGGTCCGCCTTCAGACATGCCGGGTTGGAGAGGCATATCTCGACGGGATGCTGGTAGGGACACCTCCGACAGTAGAAGACGGGCATGACGCAGCTGAACAATGTGATGCGGTAAGTCAGTCGGTAACTTACGTTCAGCAGGGACAGGAGATCGCATCCCAATGTATGTATCGTGCTGGTTTGGTACAGCTTGAGCTGTTCGGCGTAGTTGGGTAGGTGTGTTGCGGTTGCCATTTCGCAGCGGTGCGTTGTGGTGGCGTGCTCCGGCTGTGTGTGCAGTCTGCAATGTGCACACTCCGGGGTTGCTGTGAGCTCTGTGTAGTCGTGGGGAGACAGGACTTGTGTTCTGTTGGCTTGTTTGGAGGACACGGGCCCTCTTCCCACATGCTTCTCAGACAGTTCAAGGTCAGTGCTGTGTGACTCCTTCCAATTAACTTGCATGTGGCCGACATGGGGGAGTGTTTTCTTCTTTCTTCCCCGTCCGTTGTGTGCTTCTGTGATATGCGCTATCTGCCCTGTGGTCGGTCTCCTCGGCAAGCCTGTGTTGGTCTATTCTTGGACAATGGCTGTATTCACCGGCTTCTGTCGTAGGGCTGTGGTTTCGGTGTTGGAATGGAAGGTCATTCAGTGCTGTCTGCTCTCCCTTGTGTGGGCGGCAGCCTGCCTTTCCGCTCTGCGTTGGGCCTTGTGTGTGGATGTAATTCTTGGGCCACCTGTTGTCGGTCACCGGGCTCTTTGGTGTTCCGTTTCATGTGTCTTGTTCATATGTGCAGGGTGGTATGGGTTTTTCAGTGTGGTACTGGCGTTCCTCTTCCCGAAGGGGCCCTGCTTCTCCTAGTTGGTGTTGCCGCCGCTGTGTGCTTCGCCATGTTTGTTACACTGGGGTGTGTCCTGCTGTTGCGTGACTTCACTGACATGTGTGCGTCGGTTGTGTGGCGTTGGGTGTTGTCCGTGAATTGGGCGTTGGGGACATGTCTGTGGCAGGCCTGTCACGTGTCATGTGCGTTCGGGGTGGGGCTGATGTGTGTGCTGCTTGGTTGTGTCCCTGTGTCTGTGTGCGACGCATGCATGGCGCTGCGGTTGGCCTCTGCGTTGTGCGCATGTGTGGCGGCGTCATCGGCGCTTTGGGGCCGTGACGGGGTGGTTGGTTCCTAGTCCCAGGTGGTGTGTACACATGTGTTCCGCGATGTTAGGATTTGGCCTGTGTGTCATATGTGGATGCAATGGTGGATGTGTAGTGTGCACGCGCTGGTGGGGGTTGTCCGCTTTTTCCGCCCTTGCACTGTGTGCGCTGTTTGCGTGCACTTGTTGTGTGTGTGCCTACCTGCGTCTCCGCGGTACGTTGCGTCCTTGGTGGTGCATCAGCAGAAGCATGGGAAGGGCCTGCAGTGCTGGATTCATGCCCGGGGTGCCGCTTCTTCGTTGTCCGTGCTCTGCGTCCGTGTTTCCGCCTCTCTTTCACGTGCGGTGTCTCTTTGCCGTGGGAGCCGTTTGTTTGCGGCATCGTAATTTATGCGCCGGGCGGGACGTGTTTCGTCGGACGGTGTGTGTCAGTTGTGCTGCGCCGCTACGTGTGCGGGCGCACTTTGATGGCGGACGGTGTTGCTGGCTTGCCGGCGGTGTTTGGCCTGCTTTTCGCATCGTAATTTGGCGGGCGTGTGGGCTGCGGCATGCGGGCGGTAACTGGTGGTTTTTGCATCCGCCAGCACGGCGGTAGTGCTTCCGCCCGCCATCGTAATGGGCCCCTTGGTGAAGTAATCAATGGAATGTAAGTCCAAGAGTTGAAGATAGAAAACTTCTGAAGGTAAGAAGACCTGACTTTTATTTTTAATTTTAATATTTTTTGAATATGATCAATTGAATTAGTAGGAGTTCTTTTAGGGTAAAACAGACAAGTAAAATAAATGTGTTTTAAAAGTGTAGGATGTGTGCAAGATTATCAAGGTAGTCTGAAGCCACTGTCAACGAAAATTGTTGAATTACACCCAATAGTCTTTCTGACATTTCCTTAGTTCTGGTAGAAATACGTGGGTTCAGACTACCTGTTAATGATTGCGCCATTCTCATTTCTTGGAAACTTTGCTCCTTCTTCAAAATTTCCAAAAAATGATAGAAATTAGGGTGAGGTTTGACAATTGCTTTGTTGAAGGAGTTGTGCAATCCCTCTATGGCATTGTTTACTTTTGAATGAATGAATATACACTTATAAAGCGCATGGCTACCAAAGGCCTCCCAGCGCTAGAGACAGAGCCAACAACCGAAAATCAACAGAGGAATTAAGGGAACAACAGAGTCTTCAGAAGTTTACAGGACAGATAGCCTCGAGCCGAACATGGTCTGGTAGCTGATTCCAATCCTTAGCCACCATGAATGAAAACAGCCGTCCCCCACTCCGAGCTCGATTTACTCTGGGTATGGCTGCCAGGTGTTTCTTATCGGATCGTAATGCTCTTCTAGGGAGGTATGGAGTGATGATAAATCGGAGAATCGGGGGAGCCCTAGAAGAGAAAGACTTGTGGGCAATGCACAGAGCCTTAAACTGGATTCTTTCGGCCACCGGCAACCAATGCAGAGAGATGAGATGAGGTTTAGCAGATTCACGATTATGAGCCTGCATAAGGAGTCGTGCAGCACAATTTTGGACCGTTTGCAGTTTTCTTATCGTAGAACAAGGTGAGCCTAGGTAAAGCACATTGGCGTAGTCAAGCCGCGAGAGAATCAGGGCCTGAACCAGTAGTTTCTTGGCATTGAAGGGCAGAAAGGGCAGAATTTTCCTAATCATTTTCAGGATACCAAAACAGGTACCTGCCACCCTACGCGCCTGCTCCTTAAAGTTCAAATTTTGCTCCTCCTTCTAAGCAGGTCGAGTAACAGCTCCACCAGTCCACATGGAAACGTGGTCTCCTTCTGTGACCCGACCTGCTTAGATGGCCAATCCATGTGTCTTCAAAATAATTTAGTATAGGTGCCAATTTATCTTCATTTGCTGTAAAATATTCAGATTCAGTAATTGAAGTGCAGTATTCGTCTACACTGTCAGGAGGAACAAAGCGAAGTGCAGTTAGTTTTTGAGCTCAAACTGTAGTTTACTGTCTGATATATAATCCTCAATTAAGGATGTTTTTTGAAGTTTGCGCAATATGAGAAAAGTGAAAGAAACATCCTTGAATTTGGGTTTCTGGATAGGTTTTTGTAATTGTTTTTAATCATAGATATTTCAAAGAAAATTATTACTTTTCTCAGGGCTTTTGTTAGATGTTTTAGATTTTATCACTGATAAAAATTCAGTGTATGTTGAGGATTGTTTATCAGGCAGTAAACTGTATACTAAGGGAATTACTGTATTGTTGTATGCGTGAATAGTGTATATTTGGTTGAATGGATGGGGCGTGCTTTTAAACGTTCCATCCATCATCCAAATATCATTGTTTTCTAACCGTACTAAATTTTGTGGTGTGCTGAATATTAGGATTCTCTTTTGAGGGTTTTCGTTATCATGCAATAGGAAAGGTTCATTTACAAGCAGTAACAGAGAGTTCAGGTGGAATTATAATGTCAGAGTATGTTTGGGGTGTTACTCTTTGTGGGTTACTTGTCTGTTTTTGATGTTGAATAATTCTTCTCAAATTAGGTATTGTGGGCATACTACTTGCAACATGTGGGGGAATTTGATGTGATACCTCCCTTAAAAGTGAACCACAGGGTTCATTGGAGGTGGATGCAATATCTTTAATTTAATTTATTCTTTCACGAACTTCAATCTCCATTGCAGAGGCAGAGTGGTTATGGTCTGTGGTCCTTAAAACAGTGTCACCAAGAGTAACCGCTCTGCCTGTGCAATGGGTTGAGTAATATTGCACACACCTCCAATGACATCTGGGTTCAGATAGTCTCTCCTTACAATAAACATACCCACTATGGTTCAGCAGCCTGATCCCTCTTTTGCTTTGGATGTATTTTGCTTCTTTGGATGGTGTTGCCATTTTTTTCCTGTAAAGAAAAGAAAGAAATAAACAATGTTATTTATTTAAAATTTTGTGATATATACCTGTTTAGAGGGAAAATGACAGTCTGTTTATATTAGTTTTTTCATAGTTTACAATGTATGCATTTTTAATATCCGGTTATTGTTTTTATTTTGATGTATCTCTATTTGTGTTGTATTTCAACATAAACAATCCTGCTTTATTGGGAGGAAGGAAATTTAATTAATTGTATAGGAAAACAAATCAATTTATCTTACCTTTGAATTAGATGTTGCAATGTTCTTTTGTTTTGGAAAATTAGTTGTGGTTTTCTGTGTTTCTGAAAATAAAAATATATTTTGAGTTTTATTAGGTATATGTAGTTTACTGGTGAAGTTTCTAGTGAAAATACAATATTTCTTTATATTTGTTGGCTTTTGTTTTTGTAATTTTACCTTTATAAAAAATTTTAGGTTGTTTTTCCTTTTGTTTAATATTTTGAGTTGTTTTGTGGTCTGAAAAAGATTACAGAAAATTAATGTTAGTGTATTAAAAATTTGTTACCTAATTTCTGAAATATAATAGCATATTTTTGGTTAAGGGACCATATAATCTTGTTTTATAATTATATACAATGAACTTTTTTGATGCTAAGACTTAAATTTGTGTTTATTTGTCAACATTTCTTATTCAAGTATAATCAATTTATTTACCTGTTATATGTCTTTTTGTGTGGGAGATAAAATATTATTTTCTGGAAAATAATTTCAGTACAGATTAAAATGAAAATAATTATTGATGTGGAAATTACCTTGCTTTGGTTTCTTTTTTTCTTATTGTTTGAAGGTTTGAAAGCTGGAAAAAAAAATTGAACATTGTTAATATTTTATGTTGATGATGTATTTTGTGTTTGTATGTTTTCTCATATATTTGCTTCTTCTTAGTTGGTTATATTTGAGAGAATTACCTTGGTGTTGTATTCCTCTTAGGGTGTCCGTATATAGGTTTTCCTGTATCATGTCCTTATATAGGCACAATTCGTCATGTCCTTATATAGGCATAAAATCCCAGTCCTTATTTAGGCATTAAACCGTGCACTCCAAATACAGGCATGGTCTCAGACATCTGTCCACCCTAACATCACAACGAGTTCTTGAAGAACAGACCCTTAGGCTTCGGGAGTTTCCCTAGCACAGGACTATTGATTTCTTCAAGGACTCATTTATTATGCATGAACCGTTATACCTTAGGGGTTCATTCATGACGTCTTCCGCTGTCCGATCCAGGTCAATGCTAACATTCTAAGGTGCCTCTCAGGTATAAATATACCTTCCCTAGCCCCTGTAAATCAGAGGAGACCTCGACTTCAGAGGAGCCCGTTTCCCGGCCTGACGCACTGAGAAGACGCTGTCATCCCTGCACGCAGAGAATCCAGCTTCCAGTGATCTGACTTCCCTTGCGGGGTGTTGGAGTTCGAGTCTGGCAAGACATTCCCACCTCTCTCATTCTTAAGGTATGGAGCTGACTGGAAACCTAGAGGGACTCTTGGCATACTAGGCATACTAGACTTAACATACTCTTAGTATACCATAGTAAGGAATACTCCACCTACTTCATACCTCTCCCTACACCTAGGTTAGGTTAGGTACATTGGGGTAGAACTAGCTTAGCAACGCATCGTATGAGTACTCGCATTTTTAGTCTGTGTTATTTATGTAAATGAATATCTGCTAAAGATCATGCTAGCGCAGTATTATTTATTTCTACTGCTTACGCTGTACATTATTTATCTTGCATACTGTCTTGTGATCATAACAGCACATTTAACTTACACCAGAAACAAGACAGTTCAATAAATCTTTTATTGAAACGCCCGTCTATTCTTTCTGTGTAACTTTGAGGAAAACTAAGTATGCACGATTGAGCTGAGTGAAATAGTTATCTATTGTTTCTACGACTCTGGGATATGTTCTGATTCTAAAGGGAAACAAAGTGGTCATGTTTTGCGGCTGCCAGAAACGACTCCCTTCTTGTTTGACAAGGAGTTTCTAGTGGCCTCTGAGCTAGCTGGCACAAGTAATTAAGTTTAATATACTCGATAGGGACATACTGACCTCAGTCCTATGTTAAACCTATAGGGTATATTATTCCAATGCGCAGAGCCTATTAGGGAAATAGGAGCTACACTACATGGCGCCCAACGGTTTGGTAAGGCGGTAATTCAACGTTAGATACTGAGTAACTCAGCCGTGCTTTTTCTCTCAGAGACCCCTACCCATATACTCCAAAAGACGTCTGGAGTGGGCAGGGTTAAGTATCCACCACGGCTACATAGGGCAGTACCCTATATATTAGCTGTTTGGTTTGTTCAACGTTGAAGGATACAGTGTTCCAAAATATTGTGCACCTTATCTTTGTTTCCTTGAAACTTGTTCTACATTTTTCAAACAACAAAATGCCTGGCTCCGACACTGAGACTGGAAACGGTGGAGCTGCGGATCAGCCAGCCCAAGCAGCAGTTTTTAACTTTACCGGTTTAAATGAAACCGAGGAGGGTGTTATAGACATCCATCCAAACTTAAGAAGAGCCATCACTCTAAAACTTATAAAACATGGCCTACCACCAAGAGGCGGTAGAGCAGTTTTCGTGATAGAGGCACACGAACCCTTTCAGACAGAGGTATTCTATTCATGGGTAATATTTCCTGAATCCAATCCAGTAACACACATGTTTCACTTCTACAAAGAAGATGAATCACCAGAGGAATACATTCTTTTCGAGGATATAGAAATTCCATTAACATACCAAGAGCATCAGCTCTGGTTTAAAGGCGCCCTAAAACAACATAGAAACATTACCAGGCTCGGTCCACTAGGTAGACCAGGAGCAACATGGCCGATTCTAGCCGGCTACACACCTCATCCCGACATTGAAGAAATGTCAGACGAGGAACTACTTACACAACTTACAGAGTTAATAAAAATATACAGACAATTGGTCCAATATGTCATGCGGACTTTCACAGTCCAACCACCATTGACACTTCCAAATGAAACTCCTCACCAGGGGAGTACACTAAAAATAACACCACAGACTCTATACGCAGTCATGGGTAAAATGCCCACAAAATGTGAGCAAATTCCATTCTGGATAGCTCAAAAAATTACTCAAATCGAAGCAGTATTTCCAAATACTAGCCCGTATGAGAAACACAGAATCCTAACAATCAGTTTACCAATGGGGATCACACCACAACTGGAAGACTGCACCACTTGGGGCTCAGTCTTTGCTGCCATCTATACTAAAACACATGGCATTCCGTCAATTGCGGTAATACCAGATGTCCTGAAACAAATTCAAAACAAATACGGGGCAGAGCCTGCTCTAAATTTAGGTATGAAATTACTGAAAAATTTCGACCAGGTCTCAACAATAATATTATCTAATATTAAAGGGGAGGCAGCAGCAGTGGCGATCCACCAAAAATTAAGGGAATTTGATGTTACAGATCATCAAACTGAGCTACCCAGAATTATAGAACAATCTTATGGTGAATTAAGCAGAGATAGTTTGGGTGGAAGACCAGTGAAGCCGAAACTATCTGAAAGTCCTGAGAAGGACTCTATTAAACAAACTCCTACATCTTCTAAAAAGAAGTGGGAGACTAATAAACAAAATTAAAACGAGAAACGTTCTCAATCCCGAGGTAGGTCTCCTCAAAAGGAGCCCTCTGAAAGGAGGTATAACCTCAGGAATAGGGATAATTTGAGAAAACCTGACAGGTATCAAGATACTGATACATGTTCCTCTCGTCCCTTTCAGATCTCATCACAGACTTCGGAAAGAAGAGGACGGTCAGAACATAGAGAAGAACGCGTGAAATCCAAGGAAGAGAAACACGCTCTGAAAAATAAAACAAAACCTCAATTCTCCAAAAAGAAAGTAGCAGGTCTGAAGATCAGACATGCCGAGAATACTGAGAACACAACTCAAGAATGGAGAATGGGCTCTGACAATGCTGGACAGTGCAGCAGAAGTCACAATAGCTTGCCAGAACCTGAAGGAACTTCTGGAGATAGTGGACTTGAATGAGTACATTACAGTTGAGACTGTAGACACCAGGGTTAGTACTCCACAAAAGTTATATGAAATAACACTCCGGATGGAGGGAGACAAACCTAGACAGGTGAAAGCACTTTTTTGGGAAAGACTATCAAGGGGCTATGACATACTTCTAGCAGAAAAAGACTGGCCACCACAATTTGTCAGGGAGTGCCCACACGGCGAGGACATTATTATGCCTGCCTTCTCCAACCATATTCCAATTCACCTAAAATATACATATGCCAGGAAATGGGCAGTAGCCCAGGCCCCAGCATTATATAAAAATCATGTAGGATGGGATGCGGACTCACCTCACCATAAAATACATCTAAAACATGAACCAACTGCACAAATACAATACCCAATAAAGCAAGAAGCTAAAAAACAGGTCAGGGAGATCTTAGATCAACTTGAATACCAAGGGGTGATTGAAACATGCACCTCCTCAATGAACAATCCTTTGTTTCCTGTCTCCAAACCAGACAAAACATATCGTCTAGTTTTGGATTACAGACACTTAAACACTTGTTCTAAAACATTTGCAGTGCAAAATGCACATAGCACAGCATTAATGAATAACATTGTGCGTAAAAAATATAAAACAAAATTAGACATCTCAAATGGTTTCTTTTGTCAAAACATAGCACCTGAAAGCAGGTACTTAACAGCATTCTCCATAATGGGGACCCAGCGTCACTTTTGTCGACTCCCACAAGGGTTCAAGAACAGCCCGGGGTTATTCTCAGCGAGGGTAACAGAGTTACTACAAATTTATGACAATGAGGCATTGTCCTATGTCGATGACATCTATCTGACAGACGATGACCTGGAAAAACACTTGAACAGGGTGAATACCATTATACTGGGCTTCGCCTCTGAGGGCTACAAATTCAACTTCAAAAAGTCCAGAATTGCCCATCTCAATGTCCTATTTCTAGGATATGAGCTTTCAAGTGAAGGCAAGAGCTTGGCAGCTAACTTTCTAGAGAAATGTGCGCTGCTCCAACCTCCAAAAACGCAAAAAAACTTACAATCCATTCTGGGTTTCCTAAACTTTGGAAGAACATACATTCTAAATTACACAGAAAGGGTTAAACCTCTCTACGCATTAATCAAACCTGATTTTTCAATCAAAAATTGGACAAACGAACACACAGAAATCTTGCGTTCACTCCAGGCTAACATGTTAGCAACAAATCACTTACAAACACGCGTAAGTCAACGCAACCTGGTGATCCGAATAATCTAGGGTCCATGCGGATTCACCTACTTAACATTTAATGAGGGTGAGAAAATACCAATTGCATACAAATCGCATCTGTACACACAAGCGGAAATGCGCTTCAGTTCAACTGAAAAAATTCTGACAGCAGTTCAAACCGCTGTAGCAAAAGAAAGAGCCTTAGCCCAAGGGAAACGCATTATTGTTGTAACCCCAGTACTAGCTTTAGAAGCGGTCACAAAAGCAAGCATTCCAAATGCCAAAGCATTTACATCTAAGATGGATACAATGGGTTAATTCTCTTGCTGCAACAGATGTTGAATATGTTTTTGATCCAGATTTAAAAACACAAGCATTCCTGCAATATGCACAACAATGTCCTCTGCCCACTGAGATTCTGCCTCTCGATCAGTACGAATTCATAATTTACACTGACGGATCCGCACAGCCCGCAACAGGGAGTAAGCAAGCTTACAGTGCAGCATGTGCAATCGTTAAAGGTCGCATGCGAGATGGCATCTTCAGACCCATGGTCACAAAAACTCAATCTCTAGGAGATTGTACAGCTCAGCGAGCTGAACTACAAGCATTCAAACTGGCACTTGAAAGTACAGATCGAGAATTCCCCACACTGATAGTGTGCGATTCCTTTTACTGTGTTCAGTCGTATAATGACTATATACAAAACTGGCTTGAAAATGGTTTCAAAGATGCGAAAGGTGGCACAATAAAGCACAAAACACTTTGGGAACAAGTAGTTCAGTTGAAAAACGAACTACCAAAGGCTCACGTGATACACACACTGAGTCATCAACGTGATGGCGTTCACGTTGCAGGGAATTTATTGGCTGACGAAGCCGCAAAGGGGGCTGTTCAGACGGCTTCCGTAGCTGCGATCACTCGTTCAAAAACTAAAATAGACGGTGAGATAATGTTGGCTGTCAATGCTTCAAGCAAGGGCAGCAGTGCAGCGTTACCCAAAAAGTTTCCACTCAAGTACTCTTATGTAATTGATGCGAACAACGTTCCTTTTGCTCGAATCCCTGGAGTGGGGGATAGGGTAATTCCAAACACGGAACGTAGAGCAGCCTTGATTTATGAAACACATTTGGGGGAGGGTCTGTCACATCAAGGGATCTCTAAAACAATTTTGATGTTAAAAGAGATGTACTGGTGGCCTGGAATGAATACAGAAATTCACATATTCATCAACAACTGTTTAGACTGTAAATTACAGCGAGAGAGCCACCAGACACCATGCTGCGAATGCGGCAACCCAGTACAGACACCACTGTTAGACAGCATTAGACTATCTACGCGCCTACGTCCTACTGGACTAGGGCAATCCCACAAATACTGAATCAGGGTTCCTATGGATATGGCCTCAGCGCTCGGCTGACGCTCGAACTGTTATAAAAGATTTGCAAGTCTTTATCGGCACATACGCAATAGGCACGCTACATTCTAACCAGGGCCCTGCGTTTAGCTCTCGGGCTTACAAAGAAGCCATGGCCAGTCTGGGCGTTGCATTGCGGTACTCCTCTCCATTCCATCCTGAGGGAAATTCGGTTGTGGAAAGGAAAAACCGGGACATAAAGCAGTCTATAACAGCTAGGGTATTAGGTTCGGGTGATGGGTGGGTCAAACATCTTTATGGGGTACAACGCTCATTGAACAACCTGCCAAGAAGTTCTCTAGGGGGGTCACTCCATATGAGGTCCTATTTGGGACAAGAATGTGGGTACCAGATCTCGATAACGCAGGCACAGTGGTGGAAAATAAAACATTTGATATCAAAGATCGTTTGGCTGTTTTACATGAACTGAATGAGTTAAGAACGAAACAAAGCAACGTATTCCTACAGCCAACCACCACTGGGGAAAAACCGGCGGTCCCAGCAAGGCCTGTCTGGATTCCAAAAGTTGGTGATCTAGTCAGAGAATAAATTGCGGACAAGAAGGAATTTGGACCTTCTTACAGACAACCAGTACCTGTCCTAGCAGTTCAAGGAACAAGAATAGTACTTCTGCCGCCCCTTGCTGGAAGAAAGGAGAAAAGATTTGTGTCCATCGACATCATCAAACCACAGTATGTGGCCAATACTAAATAGTAGACCACGTGGACTCCAACCTAGTAGCAGACGCACTCCTCTCGCTACTATCCAAGAGGTTCAGACTGAAAGACTGATAACCATCGAGAATTCAGCTGTAACAGATGAAGGACTAAGCAACAATGCTATGGAACTCATCCCTCTTGAAAACCAAGTAACAGTTCATCCAAATACACCTGTCTACACCAATGTAGCAAGTGATCAACTGGTTCCAGCGATTTCTACAAATCCTGATGCAATTCCAACAATTGACAGAACTGCTTTTGGCTATTTCATTAACTTTGATACGTTCTCAGAAGATCCGAGTGAACCTGAAACGACGCCAGCATCATTGAAATTCAAGCAGCAAGTACAAGACTTTCTTCACTTTCTGAAAAAGACTTATTTGGTTTCCCCATGGATTGAACTCTGGATTACATCTGGACTTTTTGTTTTCCTGCTCTGGCTAGCTTTGGTTACAACTGTGAGCATGCTTATAAGTGGCAGATACAAGCATGTGAATATTGAAGGAAAAGACATGAACGTACTTTTGAAACCTCATAAATCTTCCCATTGTGAAGCAAGAGACTTGTCATCAGTGAACATCACAGCCGTTCCTATACAGGGTGGTATAGTGTGGGACAAAACAGATTTTGATATCTTCGGCCCGACGGAACAATTGAACATTCCACATTTGTTTAAAATTTCACTAAGTGATCTAATTTCGTCCAGTACCTACTCTGATGATTGGGACTTTGAGACTGTTAATGACATAATGTTTGACCTAGAAAAATCTGCTGCATTTTCTAAAAATGAATATTTAGAGGGTTCATCAGACTATGAACAACTGTATTGTTATAACCACTATGGTCATCATTATTTGCATAAATCTGCATACCCAAGAAATGTGTTTATGTTTAACCAATGGGAGCATTGTCCTACACCACCACAAGGTAGTTCAAAAACATTTGCCAACAAGTTTCCATATGTTTCAGGTTACAATACATCTGATCCAGAAACGTTTTACTACAAAAATGTAAACAAAACAGGACTGAAAATTATGTTAACAAATACAAAACAGATTTACTCTGCAACATTTATTGCCCAACTGTCTAGACAGGGTTTCGACTTATGGAAAGACACAATAGACACACAAACTGTCTGGGGTACTAAAGATTGGCAAGTGCAGGGAATAGAAGCTTTATTTAGAGCCTGTATCATCCCTGAACAAATAATGTTTTTGAATGAAACTGTCCAACAAACATCTTGCCTTGGACTAGCCAAGATCAAAGAGATGAAAACACCTTCTGTACCAACACCTGCCAGTAATAATGATACACAGGCAGCGGTGACAGTTGACAATATACTACAACTCAACAGATCTAATCCTGATTGGAAAAAATGGTTGATCTGGCCCACAGACACGAACAACTGTCAGGAAAGATCCCTGAATAAAACTCAGGGCTTTACTATTCATAGGCCAGACCCAAGATACGTCCAAAGACAGCATCCGGGGGTAGTAACAACATACAGTGTAGGTAAATTATGCCTCGATTGGCTGCAGAAATCTACACTACAGGATGTGAAACAACACTTATCCTTACTTGCAGAAGACGCAGACCTTAGGGAATTCTTGCTTGGACCAAGAAAACCGCGTCAAAAACGTTTCATATATGCCGGCATTTACGCTGCCTATAATGAAGCATGGAAAGTGTCACAGATGGAGGCCGCAGAACGAATACGTGAACTTGATCGTATTAATTTAGAGAAAACCCTCTCTGTGGTCGACAATGGATTAACAACTTTGTCCTCCAGAATATATTCATTGGATGGCATTGTATCCTCTGCTATCGACATACTAGAACAAGATTTGGCGATGTTACAACAAGGCCAATCTCAATTACGTTCTATTGTGTTATTAAGCTGGACGCTGCAATCTTTGCGTGCGGGCTATGTGCCTTGGAGTTTCATCAACACGTCAGCTCTGTTTGCAGAATACAATCTGACTGATAAACAGATTGAACTGGCACAAAGAGGAGCAAAGTATACAGTGCTGAGCATTGAAAAACTGGAAAAATTACCATTCACAGTGGCAGAAAAACCAGCTACAGAATGGCTCATTCATGGCAAAATAACATTACCTGTGACTACTTTTCAGTTTCAGTATTGCCTCAGACAAATGCAAGCAGGCAAATATGAAAGGTTGGGTAAGGAATACATTAAGACATCTTGGGATTTACTGTATACATATAGATGTTGGAGTGGGGATCGTGAAGTGTTTTTGAGCGGTACACACTGTAAACGTGCACTGAGCGGTTCACTTATATGTCAGGACATTTCTTTACACGGGGCTTGCAATGGTTCTGTGGCAAATTTGCCTTGCCATCAGCAGGGTACACCAGCTGCTGTGATTAATCCAACGTTTGGCCAACTTTCTAATGGGAGTTACCTCATGTTGAATGATCGGAGTTGCTGCGGCATGTTGCCAGGCATCCCATATCTAGTAACGGTCAACTCCAGGGTCACTTGCTGTATGCAAGTATTGTTTGCCCCAATAGACACAGTCAGGGAGTCGCCTCTATGGCCTTCACTGAACGTCTCTTTTATAAGATTTGATACTTTGAGCAGAATGAAAGCCATGCTTTTACAGCAAACAGTGCCTTTGACCTCGGCCAAAGAAACCTAGGATCTACAAGTAGCAAGGACTTCGGCTGAGATACAGACTTTAATACCTACAAACTGCCCTATACATTTCGTAGAAATGATAGGACGTATCTTTAACATGTCTGATACCACCGGAATTGTACATGTATTTAAGAGCATCTGCTCCGGTCTGTTAGCACCTTTCCAGGCAATACTCGGAATCATCCCGAACTTTGCACATTCGGTGTTTGGTGGCATGCCATTAATTCTAGCACTTGTTGCCGGAATTCTATTTCTCTTCCTGCTATTACACTATGGCCAGCCTATTCGCAGACATCACTCCGAGCGAAATGGAGAAAGCTCTCCTTGAACGAAAGTGCCGTGAGCGAATAGTACAGCTATTGGGCATGACTCGTCTACGGGACCTTAATACCACGTGGTTCCTGTCATTCAGACCAATCTGGCAAGATTGCATCTTACCTGTTCTACGATGCCTGCTATGCGGTGAAGAATGCGTGTTGGACACCTGTCTAACATTTCCATCAGCTACGCCAACGGATGTCGATACTCTGCTGGTCCCGATAACAGCCCATGCTCTGTGTTGTCCCCAGAGGCTACCAATCCTGATGTCAGCATTCATTGAGATCTCACAGACGCTTCCGGCTGCTGCTGAGGTACAAGAAAGATCTACAGGCACACAGATAACAACGGACGCGAACATTTCTGCGGCAACCTATGCTGAAAGCGATGCTTCACATCTCTGTGCAATTAATCTACTACACGAGGTGTTCCAACTGACACCAACTTCAGTGGACGATGTTTTGTCTACGGAAATAGATGATCTCATGTTTACACCAGACCCGTAAACTGACTCTGATTCAGCCCACAGTGTTCCAGAGATGCAGTAACAATTTGGCCTTCATAATTCAAAAACTTGGAACTCTTCCCAAATTGAACTTTTTCCCATTTTTCGAACTAAAATGGCAATTCACTCTGCTTGAAGTAGAACTAGCCTTATAGTACAGACTTCACGGTACTTCCACGGACACTTAGTCATCTTGTGTGTCTAAAACTGTTTATTAATTTCCATGACGTGAAATGACTTTGATTTTGAACAAACTTATCGATCATTTTTTTTGTCACATGTATATATTACTGCTTTTTTCATTCATATTGCATTTTATTTTAAAATATATGCCGGAAATGAAAAGCAATGCTTAAAATGTACAGTACCTTTTGCATTCTAATGGGTTTTTTAAATGCCTTTTTAAACGGTTTTAAGAAATATTTTAGCAAATATGCGGTACTCCATTTAATGTTTAGCATTTTTAAATGTTTAGCATTTTAGTATTATCGTACACACGAAAGTGGAGTGGGTGTTGTATTCCTCTTAGGGTGTCCGTATATAGGTTTTCCTGTATCATGTCCTTATATAGGCACAATTCGTTATGTCCTTATATAGGCATAAAATCCCGGTCCTTATTTAGGCATTAAACCGTGCACTCCAAATACAGGCATGGTCTCAGACATCCGTCCACCCTAACGTCACAACGAGTTCTTGAAGAACAGACCCTTAGGCTTCGGGAGTTTCCCTAGCACAGGACTATTGATTTCTTCAAGGACTCATTTATTATGCATGAACCGTTATACCTTAGGGGTTCATTCATGACGTCTTCCGCTGTCCGATCCACGTCAATGCTAACATTCTAAGGTACCTCTCAGGTATAAATATACCTTCCCTAGCCCCTGTAAATCAGATGAGACCTCGACTTCAGAGGAGCCCGTTTCCCGGCCTGACGCACTGAGAAGACGCTGTCATCCCTGCACGCAGAGAATCCAGCTTCCAGTGATCTGACTTCCCTTGCGGGCTGTTGGAGTTCGAGTCTGGCAAGACATTCCCACCTCTCTCATTCTTAAGGTATGGAGCTGACTAGAAACCTAGAGGGACTCTTGGCATACTAGGCATACTAGACTTAACATACTCTTAGTATACCATAGTAAGGAATACTCCACCTACTTCATACCTCTCCCTACACCTAGGTTAGGTTAGGTACATTGGGGTAGAACTAGCTTAGCAACGCATCGTATGAGTACTCGCATTTTTAGTCTGTGTTATTTATGTAAATGAATATCTGCTAAAGATCATGCTAGCGCAGTATTATTTATTTCTACTGCTTACGCTGTACATTATTTATCTTGCATACTGTCTTGTGATCATAACAGCACATTTAACTTACACCAGAAACAAGACTGTTCATAAATCTTTTATTGAAACGCCCGTCTATTCTTTCTGTGTAACTTTGAGGAAAACTAAGTATGCACGATTGAGCTGAGTGTAATAGTTATCTATTGTTTCTATGACTCTGGGTCAAGTTCTGATCTAAAGGGAAACAAAGTGGTCATGTTTTGCGGCTGCCAGAAACTACTCCTTTTTGTTTGACAAGGAGTTTCTAGTGGCCTCTGAGCTAGCTGGCACAAGTAATTAAGTTTAATATACTCGATAGGGACATACTGACCTCAGGCCTATATCAAACCTATAGAGTATATTATTCCAATGCGCAGAGCCTATTAGGGAAATAGGAGCTACACTACATTGGTATATGATTTTGCTGCTGTCCAGTGGATTTTGAGATTTCCTTGTTGAGATTATGTTTTATTTTTGATGTTGTATTGCAGTAATCTGTTGATATAAAAAAAAAAATTAGAGTAGGAATAGTAATTTTAACTTTTTAATATTATTCTTGTTTATTGAAAGAAGCAGCTTTTGGAGTAAGAATATTTCTTTTAATCTCATCACTATCCAGCATTTTGTTTGAGTCAAGCATATTTTAGAGTAGGTATAGTAATATAAATATACTAGTATTATGCACATTTTCTGAATCAAGCACCTTTTGGAGTTGGAATAGTTATTTTAACCTAAATACTAACCAGCATTTTCTCTCAGGTAAGCAACTTTTGGAGTTGGAATAGTTATTTTAACCTAAACACTATGCTGCATTTTCTCTTAGGCAAGCATCTTTTGGAGTTGGAATAGTAATTTTAATCTAAACACTATCCAGCATTTTCTGTGAGGCAAGCATTCTTTGGAGTAGAAATAGTAATTTGAATATATTATTGTTGTGCATATTTTCTGAGTCAAACACCTTTTGGAGTTGGAAAAGTAATTTTAACTTAAACACTATCCAGCATTTTCTGTTAGGTAAGTATTTTTTGGAGTTGGAATAGTTATTTTAACCTAAACACTATCCAGCATTTTCTCAGAGGGAAGCATAGTTTCCAGTAGGAATAGTTATTTTAACCTAAACAATATCCAGCATTTTCTCACAGGCAAGAACTGTTTGGAGTAAGAACATTGATTTTAATACATTATTATCATGCACATTTTCCGAATCAAGCAACTTTTGGAGTTGAAATAGTTATGTTAACGTAAACATTATCCAGCGTTTTCTCACAAGCAAGCACTCTTTTTTGCACATTTTCTGAATCAAACACCTTTTGGAGTTGGAATAGTTAATTTAACTTAAACACTATCCAGCATTTTCTCACAGGCAAGCACCCTTTGGAGTAAGAATAGTAATTTTAATACATTATTATCCTGCACATTTTTATAATCAAGTGTAATAAAATGTTTAAACGGAAATATTATTTTAACTTTGAATATATTTTGTAAAGTGAATAATAATTATTTTTTTGGGTGAAGTCTCGTTCGTTTTAGCATTATTTACTATAAAACAACTATTTTACATTTTGTTTTAAACGAGAAAAAAAGATGTTGTGACTTACTTTTGATATATATTGTCCCAAATAGAGTATTTAGTAAAGTTGGTTGGAGGTTGTAAAGTTTTGTAACAAACTGGAAAAAAAAAATATGTTGGAATTTAGTTTATTTGCGTCTCTATAAACTTGTTAAGTAGCTATACATTTCTATAGTTTGTACTTACTTTGAGTTTTAGCTGGCTTTCTTCGATGAGTAGAATTTGCAAAGTGTAATCCCGCGTGCAGTCTCTAGTAATTAGGTAACTACAATTTTAAAAATGGTGGATTGCTTCTTTTGTACGTTTTGTTGTGTTGAATGTTATTTGAAAGTAAAATATGTTTTGCATTTAATTTTTCTTTGTGTTTTTAATGGTGTGTGAGAATATAAATAATTATTTTGTTATGTTACCTTTCGTATCTTTTTATTTTAGTAGGTTTTAACATCCGTTTTGGCTATTTCCGGGTCACAGTAATTTAATTGAAAGAGTTGCAGGACTTTTTTTTTCCAATTTGTAAAACGGAACTTTTTTTGTTGTTGTTGGCATTAGTTGTGTATTATTCTGTTTTTGTTATGTGAAGATTTACGATTTATTAATAGTAGTTTAATTTGTGTTATTAAGTAGTGTTTTCATGTTTGTGTATTTTTTTGTGTTTACATAATAAAAATTTGAAAATGTTGGTTAAATGTATGTTATGTTAAAATGTCGTAAATAAATTAGTTTATATTAATTTAAGTTTTATGTTTAATTTATATGTGTATTATGCATTTTGGAAATGTTTATTCAAATTATAAAGTAAAAAAAAAAAATTCTGAAAAAAGTACTCGAGTATTAATTTTGTTATCCGAGTTTTTTTTTAACATTGGGTAATTTAATTAAATATTGTGTTATAAAATAGTATGTGTTGTAGCAATTATTTTAATAAATTTATATAAATTTCATTATCTAAATTTTTAATATTAACCTTGAGTATTAATTTTAATACTCGAGTATTAATTTTAATGCTTGTGTATTAATTTTCATTATTTACGTTTTAATACACTTCCCCACCCAAAACCCCTGTTTTCCCTGCATCCCGCTCCAGGGGTTTATTATACAAAAAAATATATATATATTGCGTTGTAAATGTGTGCGTTGTTGTAGTATGCGTTGTAATGGATCATTCAATTTATTATACTACATTTGCGTTGTAATGATATGCGTTGCAAAAACTTGCGATGTAATGGTAGTTGCATTGTAAAAGTTGCGTTGTAAAAGCATGCGTTGTATTTGTTTGCGTTGTAACGTCATATATTCCTACCGAGGGGACTGGCCCTCACCAACATTACATCAGTTGTTATACATTTCCAATGCCCAGCAAGACCCGCCCAGAACTGGAAATTTCCAGTTGGAGCAGGTTAACAAAGGAGACACAGAAGATGAGCTACACTCCTGGGATCAGGGACATGTTATCTCGGCCTCAAGGTTACTCTGTCCATGCCCGCCACTGTAAGCATGAGAACGGGCCTATCTAACAAGGAAGGTATGCAAAGGCACATTCATGTATTCATTAAGACAGCGAAGCTCAACCTTGGAGAAATACAAAAAAAAAAAATATCAAACTGCTTTCCGCTGAGGCAGGCAAAATGAGACAGAAGTTAGTTTCGATCATTACACTAAATGGCGGCTAAATGCAAAATGGTGCCGCAAATGCTAACTTAAGCATAATGCTCATAGGAGGAGTCGACCGGAAGTATTTTCTAGTCAAACATTATTCGACGTTCCTTTGTCGATACGGGGTCCGCCTTATTTACAAGGCAGCATTAAGCCACTTAACGAGGCTTAACGCTGCCTTGTAAATAAGGCACCCTTTCACGCTCTACTTAGCGTGAAAGGGGTGGGCAATGGGTTTTACGGTGGGCATTCCGCCACAACACCCATTGATTTTGACACTGCCCCATATTTACAAGGGTGGCGTAAATATGGAGCAGCGCCAAAATTAAGAACAAAAACCTGGTCTTAACTTGGCTAAACGAGTAGAAATGCGTTACTTCTTCTCCTTTTTGCTGTTTCTATGTGTGCTGCATTGTGCAGCACACATAGATACAGCAAAATGCCATGCATGATTGTTTATGTGCAGGAAGGTGTCCTTCCTGCACATAAACAATCATTTTAAAAACGAGGAGTTGCAACTTCTATGTGTGCTGCACAAAGCAGCACACATACAGTGCAGCCAAGCATTTCCAAAGTGGCAGAGCGCGGCATTAAGCCAAGAAGGCTAACGCTGCGCTCCTTCACTTTCCTTGTAAATGTACCCCTTCGTTTTTTAGCCCATATTCTTTTTTAAGTTCAAGAAAATTTTATTGAGAAATATAAAGGTGTCTATGAGAAAAACATAGTAATAATCTCACATCTGTACAATCAGAATAAGCGTATTGAGAATAAACAAATCGGACTTATAAATGACAACATATGAGAACCAATAATACAATTAGCCCATAGTCTTGAAAAACACGATAGCCATAGTTTTTAGAGGCTTGTCTGAGGAAATGAACATGAAATATTGAAAGGAATTAGTGGTTTAACAAGCACGCCTACTCTCCCATCATTAGTGCAGGCACTAGGCTGGAGAGTTTTCATCCCAAGAAGTCCTTTTTTGAAAAACGTGGTGCATTTATTCTCTTTGGAGTAAACAAGAAAAGTGCTCCCTGTGAGTAATACAGCCCTAGGAGTGCTGTCCAAATAAACCACGGGTGCTCATTGTGCCAGTGGTCCTTATTTTGCCAGTGCTGTTAACCTCACTTTGAACTGAATCACCACCCGGGCATCAGGGTAAACCGGAACTGCAGACATGCTCAGGGGGATGAGAAGGCAGTTAAGACTTCATTCTCATTCATTCATTTTTTGAAGTCATTCAAGACTAGCAATAAGAACACCAACTGTGACTCAGCTGTAATGGCAGTTTGCCTAAAATACAACAGAAGATGATGGATGCAACAACTGCAGTGGAAGATGGTTGCAGTAGTCAGAGAAAAGAGTCATACAGTGACCATTATTATACACAGGTGTGATCTTATCAGATTTAGTTATACACTATGAGCCACAAAATTTCTGGGTGCACTCACAGTGCAGATGAATCTGATGCTCTGGTTTTGGTGGTACATTTGGCTCTACACAAAAGTCAAATAAAATAATGTATCATAATTAATATATTAACATATTCTAGGAGCATGGCTCAGTGAGCTGAACCCTTGAGGCAGACAAAATGGGGGTATCTGGGGAGCATGAGTTTGCTTTGTGATATAGCAGATTCAGTGATGGATACATTGAGTACCTTATTTTGAGCAACAAGAGTAGTATCTGTCATTTACAGTGCTTAGAAAGAATAGAAATGCAGTATTTACTGCTATATAAAAAGGTTATTATAAGAAAAAAACACATGGCTCCAGAGGTTGCCCCAGCACCGGTCTGGTACTTTGGGTCCCTGTTCTAAACCCCTATTTAAGTCTGGCATTAGCCAAGACCTTTTGATTATAGTAAAATATGTATAATATACTTACATATAAGGGCTTTCAGCCACCTCTACTCATTTATTGGTCTGTTGTTATGTCATTCACATTTTGCTTCCACCCACTACAGCATATAGCATGGGGCAGTGGGTCAGCCTACTTAAGCCACTGGTTAACTTCACTTTGAGTTACTGCATTTTGCTCTCTCACAAGGAGCACATACACACACAAGCTAGTTCCCTTCAGTGCTAGTGTTTTTGTTTTACTTTATAATTACTTTAGTGTTGCCTTTATGTTTAGAGCCTGATGTGACAGCAGGATGCTTCTGATGCACATTCCATCTTTATCAAATCCCATTTGCTGCCAATGCTGTTGTAAATTCCTTCTGGAGTGGTATGCTTTACTGACTGTTGCTATTTCACAGTATACCAGAGTGTGTCCACTTGAAACTGTTATTTATTGTTGTACTCTTTTTTTTCTTTCTCTCCTTCTTTCTTTCTTTCTTTCCTAACTTCTTTCCTTCCTTCTTTCTGCCTTTCTTTCTTTCTTTCTTTCTCATCTTTTCTTTTTTCTTTTTACTCTTTCCTTCTTTCATGCTTGTCTTCTTTTGTTCTTTTTCTTTTTATATTTTCTTCTATTTCCTTCTTTCTCTCTTTACTTGTCTTTCTTTCCTTCTGTTTCTCTTTGCTTCTCACTTTTCTTCTTTATTTTCTTTTCCTCTTTTATTTCCCTTTTCCCCTCTCTTTATTTCTCTGTTTCTTTCCTTCTCTGTCCTTCTTTCCTTCCTTCTCTTTTCTTCATTCTTCTTTCTTCCTTCCTTCCTTTTTTTCTTTCGTTTTTCTTTTTTTCTCAAAGGCAAGAGGCTTGCCAGACTGATTGGCTTTGCCAATGCCTGTTTTGGTATTTGAAGCACCCTCAAACAGGTAAGATAGCTGAGCAGCAAAGTAATCATCTGCTGCTGAGTTCTGCGTAACACCTGCAGGATGGAAGCCCAAAGGTCAGCAGGATTGACATAGCCTTACATTGTTCCATGGATGTTCCAAACAAATATTTTGATTAGGGAGCAATCACTGCATTTTAAGAAGTTCTGTATCAAACGCATTGGAGATAAGTGAAAAATAAAGAAATCCATTTTGCAAAAATTAACATCAGTATTCTTATGTAAGATGTGCCCTTTTTAAAGTCAAGCATTTCCATGCCCCTCTCTTTGATAAAAATGTGCACCTTATGCACTCATTTTGCGTTTACCTTGATACTGCAGATGCTGCACTGTGCAGAAACATACCCTTTCTCTTCTCACATCAGCTTTTTGTTGGCATATAAATACTTAGCTCTTTTTGCCTCTAACAACTGATAGTGGTGTAATGCCAGCTGGTATTTTAACTTTTCAGTTCACTATCAAACCTCTTGTGAAACGGTGGCAGCCATGAAGGATAACGAAGATGGAGGGAATAGAAGGTGAACTGTGATAAAGAAAGAGAGGACGGACAAGTGACATGATAGAGATGAACAAGGAGAGGTGAACTGGCAGCCACAAACTGATTATGGGAAGTAAAGCAGAGCAGGGTGTTAGATGAGGAGCTTTTAATAGGATAAAATGAAATACTTGATGCTATGATACAGGCCCCAATAATACCTCACCTCTTTTTTTCACCATGCACTCAGCAAGGCTTGCTCATCCAATCCAATCTTGTGAGAAATGGGAAAGGGTGGGATGAATATTGGTGCATGATGGCTGTCCTCACGCAGGGATGCAACCTGCAACACTCGGCAGCGTCACTGTCATACACTGGACATCACCACACACTTCCAGGGCATTGAAGGGCTGTAGAGAGGTAAGCCCTACGTTGTGTGTTTCATGTGCAGGAAGCTGTTTTACTAACTGGCTTACTGATCCTTGATCGGAGTGAGGTTAAGGCACTCCAGACAGAGATCATATCTTTAAGTTATTCTATGTATTTAATGTTTTTGGAGAAGTTAGGTGGTAAATTCAGTGGGGCGCAGCGCCAGAGCGCTAATGCAGAAATCGCCACAGTCCTCTGGAAAATCCTGACAGAGAAGGTCTATATCAGATTGTCGAGAAACTAGTGACAGAACGAGACAAGTTGGGATTTCCCTTGAAAGGCAAAAGGACAAAGGACACCAATTACCTCTTTGAGGTTTAGTACAATTGTGTGTAACTGTGCTATAATGCATGTCTTTAAAAGCATCACTGAAATCTCCCTGGAGTGTCAGTCTGCATTAATAAAAGTGAATATAATTTGTCGATTACTGGTGTTGCCACCATGATCTCAATGTTACTTACTGCTATAATAGCTTGGAGATGTGTGATGTCTTAGTTAATACTATTTTCTCTCGCCCATAAGCGAGTTAAATTGCTATTTCTGTATTGATGGCCAGATGGACCCTTTTCCCCAGTTGGTCAATTTACATTGATAATTGACATTGTCCCTAATACGCAGGTGAATTGTGACTGTTGGACCTGTCCTTTCTTCCGGGTCTCCCCAGATGTTTTGCTTTCACTCCCCTATTTTTTTGCTGAACTTGTTTATTTTGGCTTTAGGACTCTATGCAATTTCCCCTGCTAATCAGTGGTGGTGAAGTGTTTGTGCTCTCCCTTTTAAACCTACTAACATTGGCCTACACCTAATTGGTACATTTAATTTACTTATAAGTCCCTAGTAAATGGTACTACATGTACCCAGGGCCTGTAAATTAAGTATTACTAGTGGGCTGCAGCACCGCTTGTGCCACCCACTGAAGTAGCGCTGTAAAGCATGTCTCAAGGCCTGCTACTGCAGCCGGTTGTGCAATTTTAACCTGCTGTTTTGACCTGACAAAATAAACAGTTTGCTAGGCCTAAACCTTCTTTAATGCTTATATGTCACCTCTAAGGGAGGCCCTAAAGGCTCCAGGGGCAGGGTGTATGGTATTGAAAACGTAGGACATTTGTACTTAAGTTTTACATGTCCTGACAGAGAAAAACGCCTAAAAATGTTTTCCACTGTGGAAAAGTTATCTCTCCCATAGACTAACACTGGGTTACCGTAGTACACTAAATTAGTTATAACTTGATTTTGGGAACAGATAGCTGCCTCGATGAGGTATGGGATCATTGTCATAGAAAGGAGTACTGGCGCTGGGGATTTCGGGTGGAGGAGGGTGGAGATGTGAAGGTGGATGGGTCGGCATATTGCTTTCTGACAACTATTTTGCCAAATACAATGTGATGCCGAAAATAAAAATGTTCAAAATATATATATATATATATATATATATTCACTGGAGAATTGAGCCTTCCTCACGCGGTTCATAACAGACTGGTACTGGCCCTGGAAATGACACAGGGCTAGCCTGCCACAATTTTAACTTAAAGATTTCATCTCAACGTATTTGTGTTGATTTTCATTAGTAGAATAGCCCACACAGGGTTGGAGCCTGTGTTTATGTTTTTCAGGAGAGACCTTTGGGATTTCCTGATAGATTTAAATCTTCCTGATGCCAGATGATCTTTGCATTGTATTCAGTTTGAAATGGACATCATATCCAGCAGCTTATGAGAAGAATGCATTCTAGTGATGCGACTCTGCAGTTTAAGCAAGACATGCGGGTCTATGTTAGGAAGTCCTAATTTGACCAGCAGTCGACAGAAGCCTAGGAAGAGCCTTCTTGTGTCAGATCCCTAACCAGTTTAATCTTAGCATCACAGAACGACTTCCAGTGTAAATGTTTCTCATTAACATTTATTGTTTCAAAGCAGAATAGTAATGTGTTGTGCACCTAAATGTTTAGTCTTTTATCCAACATGCATGTGTCAATAATATATTCTAGGTGTTATATGTCTGAGGGAATTATCTTAGAGGAAAAAGGGCAATTGTATATCATCAGCTAATAAATCTGTCTCAGTGTTCAGCCAAATTGAATAATCCCTTCTCTTTTCTTCCATTGTTGGTGATTCATAAGCATGAAAGTCTGCAAGTTTCAGTCTTGAGTTTTTTCGCGTCGAACCTCGAGATGGCTATTCTCATATTTTTGTCAACCCAAAGAATTTGCAAATAGCTTTGAAGAAATCCAATGCTGAACCTTGTAGGACAGTACTTAAAGTGTAGCAGATTAAACACGCGAGTGCCATTTTAGAAGCTTCTATGCCAATTCCACCCTTCGAGAAACTTGGGGACCATTTCTTTGCCACTTCCACTACCTGTTTACTTATAAGGTGTCAACTTAATTTTACGGTTCCATCTATATTATTGGTAAATTAAAGGCCAAGATATTTAAGCAAGCCAGATTGTCACTTTTAATCTTGTGTCGTGAATTTTGGACTTTTCACAGAGCACACTGATGAGTATAAATTTTCATTGGGTTTGTTGGGATTTTAGCCCAAGGCTAATAAATACTCTTTAATGCTATGATTACTTACCGGTAATCCCCATTACTCTTAGTCCTACTCGTCCTCGACCCAGTCATCACTAATGAGGTATTCCACTTGACAGGAAACAAAACAGGAAACGCTTTTAGGCTCCACCCACCTTCCTGCCACGGGCTATAAGTACATAGCCAACAGAAAGCACATCCTGACGTACCAAGCAACAAAGGCCTGAACAGGGAGGGTGGGTGGGAAGTATGACTGGGTCGAGGACGAGTAGGACTAAGAGTAATGGGGATTACCGGTAAGTAATCATAGCATTACCTCTACGTCCCTCGTCCTCGACCCAGTCATCACTAATGAGGCATACCAAAGCAACCCCACAAGCAGGCCTTTGGCAAACCACACAGAGAACATAGACCGAACACAAAAGTGGAGTGCAGTAAGTGAAAAAACTTTATTAAACACACAGAATCAGGGGGGGGGAACAACCCCCACAGCACGCAACACACTACAACCAAAATTGGTCCGGTCAGACAGAGCACAATTCAGACGATAATGCCGCACAAAAGTAGAATCAGAAGCCCAAGTCCCAGCCCGACAGATCTCATCAAGGGAAACCCCATGAAAAGCAGCCCAGGAAGCAGAAACACCCCTAGTGGAACGGGCCTGAACCCCAGAAGGGCATGGCAAATCAGAGCCCTGATATGCCATAGAAATAACAGCCTTGATCCAGCGACCCAGAGTAAGACGGGAGGCAGCCTTACCTCGACCAGCCAGACCAAAGGTCACAAAGAGAGAGTCGGAAGAACGAAACCCCGCAGAGCGGGCAACATAAATAGACAACGCACGCGTCACATCCAGAGAGTGAAGCAACAACTCAGCAGGCGAGGAAGGAGAAGGACAGAAAGAAGGAAGAATCAACTCCTGAGAGGAATGAAAACGAGAACGAATCTTCGGAACAAACCCAGGATCCAAAGAAAGGACCACCGCGTTATCCAAGAAACGTAAAAAGGGAGGAGAACAGCGCAAGGCAGTGAGCTCACCCAACCGCCGAGCAGAAGTAACAGCAACCAAAAAAGCCACTTTAAAAGAGAGGAACTTAAGGTCAACAGACTCCAAGGGCTCAAAGGGAGAGGTCTGCAGAGCACCCAGGACTAAAGAAAGATCCCAAGGAGGAACCGGAGAACGAGCAGAAGGAGAGGACAGAGAGAAACTCCAGAACAACCGGGAAACCAACAACCCATCCGAAGACGGGAGCGAAGCCGGATCCCGGAATGCCTGAACAGCAGCCCACTGCCCCTTCAGAGTAGACAAGGCATAGTGCTTCTGAAACCCATCCAGAAAAAACTGAAGGATAGAAGCGATAGGGCAAGAGGTGGGAGACAGACCAAGCCCCGAACACCAGGAGGAGAAAGAAGCCCAATGTTTGAGTAGGAGGATAAAGTGGAACGCCTACAGGAGCCCTGCATCACAGTGATGAGATGGTCAGGCAAACCCCGGACCCCAAGAGACAGCCCTTCAACCTCCAGACCGCCAGGGTGAGAGGGACCAGGAGGGAGGGAGAGGGCGACCTCAGGGGAGATGGGTAGTGGGGAAGAATCCAAGGAGGACCCACCGCCAGGCTCAACAACAACGGGAACCAGGACCTCCGAGGCCAGTGAGGCAAGACAGCCACCACCCGGGCACCCACCCGCCGGACCTTCATCAAGAAGGCCGGAATCAGGGGGAAGGAGGGGAAGGCATACAGCAACCAAGGGGGCCACCGGAGAGACAACGCCTCCACCCTCCAAGCACCCAACTCCGGAGTCCGGGAACGAAAGAGGGGAAGCTGCGCATTGGTTCTGGAGGCAAACAAGTCCAGCTTGGGAGTCCCGAACCTTCGACAGAGCATCCGGAAAATCCTGGGGGAGAGACACAGGGTCAGAGAAGACGGAAACCTGCGACTCAAGGCATCCGCCACCACATTGTCCACACCCCTGATATGCTGAGCAGAGATGGCCAGAAGATGACACTTCGCCCAACTCGCAATTGCACAGGCCACCAGATTCAATGAAGGACTGCGAGTACTGCCCTGGTGGTTGATGTAAGCCACAGCAACTGAGTTGTCGGACCGAACCAGGACATTGCACCCCAGCAGATGACCCTGGAAGAAACGAAGAGCACGGTCCACTGCAGATAGCTCCCTCCAATTGGAGGACTGGTGGGACTCCGACCGGAGCCAACGAGCCTGAACAGCCCACTGACCCAGAGTCGCCCCCCAACCGGACGCACTGGCATCCGTCGTCAACACCAATGGAGGCAGCAGGTGAATCCACATACCCTTGGAGAGATTGGAGGAATCCAGCCACCACTGGAGAGCGGACACAACCTCCAGAGACAGCATAGTCCTGAACCGGAAAAGGCACCCAATGTTGAAGATGCCACAGCAGAGGCCGAAGATGAACCCTGGCCCAGGGCACCGTGAAGACAGTTGCAGCCATATGACCTTGAACCTCGAGCCACTGAAGGAGGGGAGCCGCAGCCTGGGACAACAACCTCCGCAACAGGAACTGAAGCCGGGAATCCGGAAGGAACACCTTGCCCAGGATCGAATCGAAGACGGCCCCTATGAAAGACCTCCGAGTTGCAGGAAGCAGCTGGCAGTTCGGAAAGTTCACGAGAAACCCATGCAGCTCTAGCTTACGGATGGTCAAGGACAGGTGCTGAGACAGGACCGCGGAGGAAGGAGCCTGGAGCAGCCAATCGTCCAAGTAAGGAAACACCGACACACCCAGGAGGTGAAGATGGGTCACCAAGGGAGCCACCACCTTGGTGAACACGCGGGGAGCGGACCGGAGACCAAACGGAAGGACACAGAAGTGCCAATGATGACCCTCCAGGCAGAAGCGCAGGAACTTCTGATCCTCCAGAGCCACAGGCACATGAAGATAAGCGTCCTGGAGATCCAGCGTAGCAAACACCCAGCCGGCCTGAATCAAAGGTATCACCCATTGCAAGGTCTCCATCTTGAAGGGGATCTTCCGGGCAAACAAGTTCAGACTCCAGAGATTGATGACAATCCGAAAACCTCCTGTGACCTTCGGAACAAGAAAGATAACCGAATAGGTCCCCAGACCCCACTCCAACCGGGGAACGGGCACAATCGCCTTCTTCAAGAGCAAAGCGCGAACACCGTCCACCAAAGACTGACGCCGAGACTGGTTCAAGGGCGTCGGAGTCCGCACCATGCCCGAGGGAGGAGGAAGGGACAGAAACTCGATCCGATACCCCCGTACCAGGACATCCAGCACCCACTGATCGGAGGTCGTCAGACACCAAGCAGGAAGGAACAACCCCAACCTCCCACCAACCGCTGGCGCAACACCAGCGTGACCAACCTCGGGGGCGGCATTGTCAGGAACGCTGCGGCCCACACACACTAGCCCCAGCAATGTTGCTGAGGGTGGGAACCAGAGGCGCGGGGCCAAAGGGCAAGCCAGCCTCCACTATCTCATGAATACACAAAAGTGGGCTGCCCCTTGAATCAATTCCTATGTTTATCTACAGAGTTCTGTAGAGATGCACTACCAGTGGGGGCAACTCATAAAAAGTTACGGACTGGCCTCACACATCGCCTGGTGTCATGCTTCATCATCGCCTGTCCTCGCCCTCTAAAAACTTGGTTTGATAGAGGGCGGGCATACACCTGGAGACAGGGATGCACTTCTAAATCTAAGTGATGGCCATGGGGGAGTGATAAGTGATTTAAAAACCATTACGTTAGTCCATGTGCTATGCTTTATTCAAATGGTAAGTGTATGGTGGTTAAAAACTGAGTGAACGGTGGTATGGGATATTATTCTCCCCTGCCCAGCATCTCGGGGGGGCTTCTTCTGGAACTTCTAGGGGAAACCCCTACCAGCACCTCTTGGGCCCTTAAAAGGAGGACCGCTGAAACCTGGAAGGCTGACGAAAGGTCTTGGCATGAGAGAAAGAAAAATCCTTACGAGAAGGCTGTCGACGGAAGGAAAAGGAATGCTTCCGCTCTTTGAACACCTTGTGAAGTTTATCCTCTCGAGCGTCCCCAAAAAGACGAGGGCCAGTAAAGGGCAAGGGCAAAGCCATGGATTTCTGCGCGGCGTCCGTATTCCAGCCCTTCAGCAACAAGTTGCGACGAGCAGCAATAGAGGAACCACAGGACAAGGCAGAAGCGCGCACAGAATCAAAGGCAATGTCCGAGAGGAATTCAGCCTGACGTTCCATGGACTCCAGCAAGTCCGGACAACTGCCCCCCTCCTGCATGGTGGAAAACAAAGTCTTAAAGTCAGTCAACAGTGATTGAGCGACATAAGCCCCATAGACACCAGAACGGATAGCAAGGTGAGAGCCAGCATAAGATTTCCTCAACGCAGAGTCAATTTTCTTATCCACCCCATCACGCAGAATATTATCATCCGCCATAGAGGGACGACTCACCAAATTGGTGACAATGGAATCAACATGCACCGACTCAGGAAACGACTCCTCCATGTCATGCAAAGGATACAGTTTGGACATAAAGCGTGGCAACATGATGTGATCCGGATCCTTCCATTCTTTCAAGAGGACATCCATCACAAAGGGATGGATAGGAAGAGAAGTAGTAACAGGCTTCCGAAACTGCGGCAGAACAGCATCCGTGGAAGTACTGGCCGCAGCATCATCAGGAAACCCCATGTTCACACGTACATGAGAAAGAAGGTCAGGCAACAACTCCTTGCCTTTGAGATCCACCGCTCCCAAGGAAGAGGCATCAGAAGAATCTGAGGAAGAAATGTCCGAATAGAGACCAACACCCCCAGCAGTACGACCCCCAACAGACTTCTTGGAGGACCTCAGATCTGACAAAGTCTCCAAAATCAGGCGCTTCAACCTGCCGTCATCCAACCTGGCCCACTTCACCGGAGGGGCAGAATCCCCACTGTCCGCTGGGGAAGAGGAAGAGGAAACAGGAGACACATGCTTTCGCTTCGTTTGATGTTTCCCCATCACGAACACCAAAAACAGGACCCAGCGCACACAACCAACAGAGGCAGGAACAGACCAGAATGTGACCCCCCCCTCCATTTAAACAAAAAAACAAGCCGGAAACTGCCCCCGAATCAACCGGCATGCCAAACAGCTGAGCACAACCCAGAAGCGAGGCGGGAGGGGGCGTGGCCAACCAAAGCCACAAAACTCCATCTATCACGGCCGCCGAAGGCCGAAATCACGCTGAGAGCCCAGCCCCGGCGCCCAGCACCCACGAGGACGCCGGGAACAAGACACCAACCTGCCCGAATGCCGCGGAGCACCCTGGAGCCCAACCCAGGTGCCCCGCACAGAACACGAGCAGCGGAGCACCCTGAGCCCAACCTGGGCGCTCCACAACGTTTGCGGCATAGCGGCACGAGAGGAAGCAGAAACGGAGCACTCGGAGCCCAACCCGAGTGCTCCCAAAGACACGCTGCACACGGAGCGTCCGGAACCCAACCCGGACGCTCCTCAGAAACCTGAAATGCGTTGAAAGAGGCTCAGGCAGGCCCAAGGCAGGAGGAGCCTGACTGTGCAACCAAAGCCCATGGTGCGCTTCCCCTGCTCCTCGGAACACATGGAGCCCTAGAGCCGAAGAGCGCCCGAGCCTCCCCCACGCTCCAGACAGCAAGCAGCAGCGGCCAAATGGCGGGACCACGGCCACAGTCCAAATGACGCGCCGCATAGGAGGACTCACCAGACATCAGGACTCCAGGAAACCAGCGCAGCCCAGTAGTACCGGTAACCAAGAATCCGAAGGAGTCCAGGAAGCCAAGCAGCCCGACTCAAGCAGCTTCCACGAAGGTCCATGAGCACCCCCAGAGCCCAGCAAAGGAGGAAACCACAGGACAACACGAAGCAGGTAAGTGCCCAGCACCTACCCAAGCGTCCCCCCTCAGGTCCACCGACAGGAAACAAAACAGGATGTGCTTTCTGTTGGCTATGTACTTATAGCCCCTGGCAGGAGGGTGGGTGGAGCCTAAAAGCGTTTCCTGTTTTGTTTCCTGTCAAGTGGAATACCTCATTAGTGATGACTGGGTCGAGGATGAGGGACGTAGAGGTAATGACTTTCAGCACACCTTGGATTTGTCTACCAAAATCTGCAACAAATAATATGTTATCGTTCCATAGGTAACCACTTTATAAATATTGCTTAGAATTGTTTAACAATTTTGACTAACTTAAACATATTTAAAATGCTAACATTTTTAAAAACTTTAATTTGCATTTTACATGTATTTCGTAATTTATTTTTAAAAATTCATAAAATGCAATTTAAAAAAATCCAAATTATTGAAGATGTAAGATGTATATCACAGCACAATATTTCATTTCAGAAATTGAGGTGTGCACTAATTCTGAGTGTTATTTCCTGTGATGTATCATAAAGTGTTATTATGAATGCAATTTGATGGTTTCTAAGCTCTAGTTTAGAGTCTGTGATACATGTTTCATGTGTAATTTAAGAGGAGCTTGAGTGAAGGTACTGGCCGTGTGCTGCCATCCATCAGAAGGAAACCATACCCCTGAACCATTCAGAGCATCTTGAGGACAGAAAGCCACACCACCAGGCCATTGACTCTAGGGAAATCAGAGGAAGTGACATAACATGGTATTTGATCCAGTGACATCACAGGAAATGACATCAATTGAACTTTGACCAGGTGACATCACAAGAAGTTAAATCACATGTTTTTTGTTACCCAACTAAATGACACTCATTTTATCGCCCTCCGAAAGGTGAAAGTCTGAATGGACCCACAGGGATTGGAGCCAGTGACCATGGGCTCAAACACAGATCCTCTCTCACAAAACATTTCTGAAATAAGCAGTGGGGCTAACAAATCATTCACGAAAATTACCAGAAGCAAAATGTCATCATGTGATCATGCACTAGGACAGTACAAGCTTCTCACTTGCAGATCTGTAAAGAATGGATCTTTGATAAACAGCAACAGAATACACAAACTCTTTCAAATGCAAAGATACAAATCAAGTGGGAGACCCAGTCTCTTCAGCAACTGGGCCCTGATCTGTATTTATAGATTTATGTGTCATTATCATTTGAACTGGATGAATGAGACATAGAATACAGCATTTTTTCTTTTCCTTTTATGTAATTAGCAAGAACGCGAATTTTGTGTGTATATGTGAGTGGCATTTTTGTGTCCGATATGGTACCGCTATACTTCTGACTTTTTCTATACAAGGAAGATACGGGGCGGATCAAAAACATGTTTTTTTCTGGCGTTATTTCATGTCCTTGTTGGTAAGTTAAGGCTGTGCTAGCTCCAAACAACTTTTACCAGTGTTTTATAAAAACAGGTTTCTAGAGGTGGTAATGATTGAAAATAACTTTTGTGCACATTTGTTTATCTAGATCTAGGCTGACAGTGCAGCTATCACTAGACCTTATGTGATCAGCAAAGAAAAGAGCTTTAGGCAGCTCTAGAAATACAGTGTTACTGTGTCCGCCCACATGTTGGTTACCTTGGGTACAGCATTTTATGGGTCAGACCTTGTGCTGAAAATGAGCGCTGTTGCATTCATTTTGGCTCAGAATTCCTCTCACCTAAAATGGCTTCTGTATTCAAACATAATGATGCAGTGATGTGCACAGCAAAAAGCTGTATAATATGCTGGGTGGGTCCCAGGAATATGGCGGTGGTCTCAATCTATTCGAGTGCACAAAGCTTATCACTTCACCTTAGCTTCCACCACTATAAAAACCACTCAACCACCCTTAGCACTTACACCCTCTGGTCTTGATCAGTCAGTGAGGCCTACGGCAGAGAATGGGCCACATACTATCAGTTGTGTTGATGAGGATTGTTCTGTGACAATGGAGCTGTCCTGGGATCTATTCAGTTACTACTTTATACACAGTAGACATCTTAGTGTGAAATGAGAGTAAAATAAACAGGAGAATACATGTAAACATTGACACAGCTTGTTGCAGTAGAGTGAAAGAAAAATTAATGGGATGACAAACGTAACATTCAACCAACATTTTTTATTTCATTTAATTATTTATTTCTTCAGTATTTTCTATAGCGCGAACCAGACCCAACAACTTGGGTGTCAGAGCGCTTTACACTTCAACAGCATTCAAGTTCAGCTGATATCCAAAACTTTAACACCTACTACAGGGTATAGGCAATCATATAACAGCGGCATATGCTAAAGCTTACAAATAACACATAATTTAAGATTACAAGACATCAACTAGCATTACCGTAATACATGTCATGTCACACTTAAATTTCAAAATCAAACAACTACTGAAAATTACTAGGAATCCACACTGGTGACAAGTCAAAAACGAATGTGGATTGATCAAGGTACATGTCATTAAACAACACACTGTTGACAGGAGCAGGGCCATAAAGTATCAAACCAAGCTGACTGTAGACAGTTGAGCCAAATCAATGAATGCAAACTGGCTTACGCAATCCCCAGTTTCTTTGTTCTGCGATTAGCAGGCCCCTAATCCTGCTTACAGAAGCCTACTTGAACAACTGAATATAGAAGATCAAAGGATTGTCAATAGATCTCATACAGAGCCCTAGTATTGACTACTGTTTGTTATGGGAGGAATTTACTCATCAGAAAGGACTTAGCCTCCTTCTTGAATCATGGAGCGTAGGAGATCCTTCTAATATTCGGTGGGAGTGAATTCCAAATTCTTGGTGCCGCTTCCGCAAATGCTCTATCATATGTTCTCTTCTTACAGAAGAAAGCTGGTTTCAGTAAAAAATCTCCGGCACCCTAGAGGATCTACTACTTCCAGACAATGTAATGTTCTGGGCAAGGTAACATGGTGTTTTGTGTTGTAATGCCTTGTGTGTAATACATGCAATCTTTAGCTGTATTCTTGCCTCGTACGGTAGCCAATTGAGGGCTTTCAGATGTGGAATGATATGGTCAAATTCTTAATTGTCCGTTATAAGTCTAGCTGCAGCATTTAGACAAGCTTTTAGGGGAGCTGTTGAAATCTTAGGAAGACCTGATAGAGTTGTGTATCCATACTCAATTCTTGATATGACCAGTGCCGGTACTGCTGTTTTAAGGTCATCTGTATCAATGAACGGCTTCAATTTTCTAAGGTAGCTCAGATGGAAGCAGGCGTTTTTGCCAATGTGTTGATGTGGGTACATATGTTTAATTCCTTATCCAGCGTGATTCCTAGAGACTTAGTTGAATCCACTAGAATTGGGTTACCGTTTAGCCCAGTGATCATCTTGGTCCATTCCTTAATCCTGGTGGCACTTTTTAGGAGGGGAGATCAGAAGGAATTCTGTTTTCTGCGAATTAAGCTTGAGATGATTACAAGATAACCATTGAACGGTCTTCTGCAGAGCTTGGTTCCTTATGCTGATCTCTTCCAGTGATATAATCTTCATATACAGCTGAGTGTCATCTGCATACATGTGAAATGAAATGTTAGCCTGCTATAATACTTCTGTTAATGGTTCGATGTAGAGATTGAATAGGGAAGGGGATAGAGTTGATCCTTGTGGAACTTCAATTTGAATCTGGGATGGCGGGGATAGCTTGTGGTTCACTAGGCATCTCTGCAATCTGTTCTCTAAGACGGAATAAAACCATTTTAAGACTGTTCCCGATAAGCCTATCATGTTCTCCAGTCGGTCTAATAGTTTGGCATGGTTTACGGTGTCAAATGCGGACGATAGGTCTAGAAGGACAAGGAGACAGGTTTTGTTACGGGCTAGAGCAAGAAGAGCGTCATCTACTATGTGGAGAATAGCTGTTTCCATACTGTGATTTGGTCTGAACCCCAATTGGCAATCGTTTAGTAGCTTAAATTCAGTAATGTGTTGGCTCAATTGTTGTTGAGCACATTTTTCTAGTACTTTGGTTAGTAAGGGAATGTTTGTTACCGGCCGAAAGTTGTTAGGATCCGAAGGGTTCTCAATAGGATTTTCAAGAGAAGGATGACCTGGCCAGTTTTTAGACAGTCAGGAAAAGATCCTTGGTCTAGCGAAGCATTGATTATCTTAGTCCAAAAGGGGATGACCGTGTGGTTGATTTAAGGTCAACATTTTGTGGGAAGAGCATCATTGTAATGGTTGTTCGGTTTTCAAGTTAGTATGGTTTTGGCAGTGTCATTCTGGTCATATAGTTTGAAGGTTGACCAATGAGCATTATTTTTAGGCATTGTTTGTGCAGGTTGGGCTGGATACTCCAATTGTGTACTCTTTAGATTCAATGCTTTGTCAGCTGTATTCTTGAGTTCTCTCTCCATTGAGCTGGCTTTAGCTGTAAAGAATGATGAAAAATCTTCACAGCTCAATTCCGATTTAGATGTTAGGAGGGAGGATTTGGCCAATTTGTTAGATTGATCTTTTAGCAGTTCTAAGAGCTTTCTCGGTCTGTTCTTTGCGTTATAAAGTTCACTTCTAAAAAATTCTTTTTTTTAATTAAGTAAGCTTTTATTATAGACTTTCCTGGTCTTTCTTAACTGTTTTAGATTGGGGGAAGATGGGTGTTGTCTCCAATTCCGTTCTGTTAGTCTGAGTTTCCATCTTTCTTCATTAGGTGAACCGTTGAACCATGGGTTTTTATCTTTAACCTGTATTCTTTTAAGTTTTAGAGGGCCTATATTATCAATTATTTTAGACATCGTAAAATTGTAACGATGCGTAAGCTCACTGACGTCCGCCAGTTCAGAAGGAGGTTGAAGTTCATTCTTGCAACATGCTGTCAGACTCTCCATGTTCAGGCCCTTAGTGTCTCTAACCCACTGTTTGGGTTTGACTAATTGTGAGGCTGTATTCTTGTTTATGGATGGCATTTGGAAAGTGATGATGTGGTGATCTGACCAGTCACAAGGAACAATTGAAATTGATTCCACCATGTTTTCTTTGGAGATGATCCAACCTAAAATAGCGCGTTTAGAATGAGTTGGAAGAACACAACCTTGCACTTGTGCGTGGTCAGCTAGGAATTCTTTAAGAATATTGACCTGATTATCTTTGAGGTCATTCCAATGAAGATTGAAGTCCCCAAGTAAAATATCATAGGAGTGAGGTTCTGAATTTGCTTTAAAAATTTCAAATAGCTGGTCTATGAAAATTACTTTTTTACCTGGGGGTGGTAAAATGCGTGTATTTTGTAGAGTTGATTATCTGTAAATCGTAGTGAGAGGCCGAGGAATTAACATGAATCCATGGGGTCTGAGAGAACTTTTGAGATGACAATGTCTGATCTGTAGATACAGGCCACACATCCGCCCGTTTTGTTTAGCTTGTCTAAACTTACAGTGTTGTAGTTTAGTGGCACAAGTAAGTCTAGGCATGGGGAAGATGATTCAGGGAGCCACCATTCCGTTAGAATAGCCACGTCAATGTCCTTGTTCAAGATTAGGTCGGCAATGTCAGCAGCGTGTTTAAATGCTGAGCGGCAATGTAGTAGTAGGCAGGAAATCGTTTTAGGAGGGTTATCTAGGTTAGTGTCATGCCCCACTGGGATTAGCTTTATTTTTTTCAGGTTGTTGAGGTTTAGCTTCCTGTGATTAGTTTGTGTTATTCTGTTATCGTTAATTCGAACAACTCGAATTTTCTGATCATTTATCTTAGCGTGGAGACTGGATGTCGACTCGTAAGATAGTAGTAAGGATTGGGTTTCAATGTCTCTCAGGTATCTAAGGAAATTACGTGGACTGTAAATCCTATTAGACAGAGGCAGTGGTGTAGTGTTAAGCTTATAGTGGAGTGTGTGTACAGATTTTTGAATATGGATAATTTTGGAGAGATAGCTTTCTGAGAGAAGTAAAATATTCTTTACGTTCCTAATAGAGTTTTGCATGTCCCTAGCTATCATATCTGTCTGGGCATTGAGAATTTTGAGCTCATTTCGTGAGGGAGGAGAGGGATGAAGCTTTTGTAGCGTGGCTGCTAGCCTGCTGGATGGTTCAAGTTCAGAGTGCTTGTGGATACCTTTAATTCCTTCTGTAGTTTTTCTTTAATCTGAGGGGCTAGCCCAGAATTATTAGTGGTATTGTGATTTATCCTCCTGAAGTGCTGATCGATGGATGCTGCATCTGGGAGATCAGCTATTTGTAAAGTTGTGGAGGTATTAGCTCCAGACATGTGGAGATTGAACGGCAAGCTAGATTTTAATTGGTTACATAAGTCGCAGGGCATCACAAGTCCCTTATCAGTTAGTCTATGTAATCGAGCTGACAGCCCTTGCTAGAGCTGGTGAATAGGTTTCTCCCATGAATATGATGTTACATGGCCCGGATCGTGAAAAGTATCATGCATATGGTTCACAATGCTAGGAAAGATGCCCATATGATCCTTCTCCCACCTCGCCGCCAAGACCTGGAACACCCTCCCCACCAACCTCCGACAGACCCAAGACCTACTGGCCTTCAGAAGACTCCTCAAGACCTGGCTCTTCGATCAGTAGCAGCACCACCCCCCTCTTCCCCCAGCGCCTTGAGACCCTCGCGGGTATGTAGTGCGCTTTATAAGTGACATGATTGATTGATTAATTGATATGCCCTTAGCACACATTTTTAAGAACAAAGTGTTCTTTGCTTGTTTTCTTGTCTGCCACAAACAAGTTCTGCTGGAAAATTCATGTACCTACTAGGTTATGTTTAATTTATCAGTTATTCATGTAATATGGATCTCAGTTACATTCAGTTTTAGAGTTTCCCGCTACACCTATAATATGAGAGCATGGTCATAAACGCAAAACATGGTTGTTCTTATGCAAGGAAAATAATTTTAGAGGTGTCTGCAGTTTTGCACAATAGTGAAGGTTCACACAGTAGAAGCTGTATCGTGATTTCTATGACTTATTAAGTACAAGTTTGTTAAAAGAATAGTTGTTTTGAAATTCCTTTTTTTTTAGGTTCTTCAGATGAATAATATAGGGGCGTTTCTGAAATTGAATATCCTCTTTTGATTGATTATTTGTATGTTTTGTCTAAAGATTTCCGTTCTGTTAACTAACAGATATCTGCAGCCCTACAACCATTGCCAGAGGGGCCAGGATATCAGATCCAACCAGGGGACTAAGCGCAAGTCTAATTTGGACCCGAGGTGAAGGGACCCAGCCCAGGTGTTGCTGGCCACTATAACAGCGGTGAAGGTGGAAGGCCAGAAGAAACGTGTACCCCTACCACTGTCGGATAATTCTTGGGTGAAAGATGGGGTCACAAATCAGGACGGAGAGCTGATTCCTCACTTTGTTCCTGTTTTTGATGCTTAGCTAAGAGAGGCACAGACCGATAACAAGAGCAAGGAGGTTTTGCCTGAGGGGACCCCCTCTGAAACAAGGGTTGCTTCAGATACTCCAGTTTCTGTGCATCAGGCCTCTGAGTCCCGGTCCCCAAGTGAATGCAAGTCTGCACCTTTGTATGCTGATAACGAGGTTGCTGGGCACACTAGGTACAATCTGCGGCCCGACGAAAGGGCAGTGCACCAGCAGGGCAACACAGGAGTTAGGGAAGGACTAGAGTTTAGGGTACAGGTGCTGTGTCTCTGGTGCCTGTTAGATTAGAGTGAAAAATACTGGTGCACTGCCTGAGACACTGGACAGGATCATTGAGGGTGAATGCCCTATCCTGAAAGAAAGACTTTTTCCTTAAGCCTGGCCGCGATTGTTTTTCTGGGTTGCAAGTTGTGCAGCTCCACCGTGGGAGAGTCAATACTTGATGAACGATAAGAGCCTGCCTGTGAGGCTCAGATGGACACAGGGAGAAGACTCCCCTCTGGCTGGTTGTACAGTGGCTTCAATTCCCCAAGTATTTTTTTTGTTAGCAATGTACCCCTTTGGTCGTCCCATTTTTGAGGAGGAGCAGCCCTTTGCGGCTCCTCGTCCTAATTCCCATGGCCCCGTTTGGTCCTCCTGGTCCCCCAAAACAAAGATTGTTTTTGTGACAATTATTGTGCTTGCTTTAATATTCGTATTTGAAATACTGTTTTTTCTGCAAGAAAAATATCTTGTGCACACTTTGATAAGTACTATTCCGCGCCCCCCCACCCCCCTGAACATATCATTTGGTACTCTAGCCCTCATAAAGAAGAACACCGGAAGGTCTATCAAGATAATGTTTTTATTTAGACATTGCATCAGACATGTGCTGTTGGCTATTTCCAAACTGCATAAGATAGCCACTGAAATACATCAGAGCCCTGGAACTTGAACTTGGACTGGGTGGTTTTGGGATTTGCTTTCTGCTTGGGGTTGGAAAATATTGACAGTTCTGTTTGTGATCATAGCCATTATTTTCTCCTGCTATCTGTGTGTTCATTACGGACCAATGCTCTGCTCACTTTGTATCTCCACCTGTGCTGCTTGTGTGCCGACTAAAGTTAATATCCGTGATACAAATGCCCGTTTAGCAATAGAACAAAAAATTTGTGAAATGATGTTAATTGATATTCACAATGTATATCATACCCCTTAGAAGGGACAAGAAAATGTCTTAGCTTATGCCAAAAGGGCCGTCTGTGGAAATGTGTTTTTACGTTGGCATAAGCTACAGCGATTTTGGCTATGGTGTCCATTTTGTTTCCTTCATAATTCCTCCGTCATCTGCTGCTCGTCTTTTTTCACTTTGCTTGTGTTATCTATTTTAGTGACTTCCTGACTCAGCTAAAACAGTGTATGTGCTGAGGGTTTGTAGCTGACGGTGCACCTGGTTTTAGACTTATCTGTTGACTGTTTACCACTGCCATAAGCATTTCTGCTTCCCCCTCCCACTTTGCTGACCAAGTGGTTATTCATCTGCCCTTGTTTGCTGATAGCTATTTCTAAACTATTTTCTTCCAATTCTGTCCATATGCTTGCACTGCAAAAAGGCAGTATATAAGGACGCTGGTTTGTGAGTTCAGGGTGCCACCTCCTGCAACACTTGAGAGTGTTGTTGGACGTGGTTCCACTCATAAGTGATTAAAAAACTTGTTATTTATTTCCAACTCCAGTGCTGATCTCTATTTTGTTGGTTTTTTAACCCGTGGACAAGAGGGTGACCCTGCACCAGTGTACCCCTAAAAAAGGTACATTTCCACACCGCGTTACTGCCACCAAATTGAATTGTGTGAGATGGTGGTGGCACAGTGTGCTGTTAGTGCCAGAAGCGGAAGTGTCTGGAACATTGGTCTAGACTGGAGACTGTGAAACAGGGTCGGACAGAAAAACCAAAATCAGTCCTGGCAAAATGCTCAAACTAGCCCCACTCCCTTCCTCTCCTCACTTTCTCTCTCTCCCTATCAATCCACTGTCTCTCTCCCCTTCTCCCTCTTTCTCTCTTTAAGCCCCCTATGCTTGCTGAATTAACCTCGGGGGCTGGTGAAAGTAACTGAGGCACCAGCAGCTGCCCTAGGCTTTCAAAATTGGGCTCTAATGGCTCCAGCCCACTGGGGGAAATGACAGATGGAATAAAAGGCCAGTCCAGCTCTGCTGAGAAGTTGGCACTAGAGGAGTCCACACATGACTAAAGCGATGAGCAGGCTTATACCATGTGTGACGAGACAGCAAGAGGTGATTGGTGGTGCTCAGGACTCGAACTGGCTGCTTGGTGAAACACTATGTACTTCCTAAGTGGGCGGTCCCAAGCGACTGCTGTACCTGCTCAGGAGTATGGAGCAGCCCTTCCCCGCATAGCCCAACTTGCAGTGCACCCGCTTTGCCCTGATCTCCAGCAGCTATCTAGCCATCTGGAGCAACAGGGTCAGTGAGGAACACCCAGCAGGGCAGGTAAGGTGGGGGGCCTGAGGTAGTTTGCATGGCGTACACTGGTTACCTCTCAAGCACTGACGGCCCTCATGGGGCTGCACCTGCAGAATATGTTGCACTTGTTTAAGGCAGTGTCCATTTCAGGCACTCCCTCTAAACAACATCAACCTGTATACCGAGGATGGACTCCGGAAGGCAGTGCCGGTATATCGTTTTTCTTTTTAAGTGACAGTGTCTCTTCAGACATTTTAGCTGCTGCTGCTCGCATTGTTCTGGTAAATATCTTTCCAACACGCTCATTTGTTTATCTAAGGAGTCTGTCTTAATGTTAGCTGCTAGCAGCAGCATGCTGGCATCTGCATTTAAAAGGCTGCCTCTGGCTTCTCACCCACTGGGCTGTTTAACCCTTGATTTACTACATGAACAAAAAAACTGAAAATATTGTGTTTCATTGTATTGTAATTGGATTAATATAACACTACTACCCCTGACAGTAGGCCCTTTGACATATAATTAGGGCCACTGGAATGACTGCATATTCATAGAGTTTCCTCATTTGCCAGAAAATGTACCATCTCCTATATAGTTTGAAGATTTTACCAAAACATACATTTTGTTTGTAGCTCCAAAGGTTTAAAAGTTAATAAACAAAAGGCACAACATGCAATTCTGAGCAGTGGCAATGACAGGCCATACCACACCAAACCATACTATACAATGACTGACGATACCATACCATACCATGCAATGACAGGCCATACCAAACTATACAGTACTATACGATAACAAGCCATACCATTCCATACTCTACAATGACAGGTCGTACCATACAATTATAGGCTACACCATACCATATCATACCATACTATACAATTACAAGTCATACCATACCATACTATACAACGACAGGCAATATAATAACATACTATATAATGACAGGCTAAACAATGATAGGCTATACCATGCCATACTGTGCAATAACATACCATACCGTACTATACAATGGCATACCTTAACATAGCATACCATACCATACAATGACAGCCCACACCATACCATACCATACAATGACATGTTAGACCATACCATACCACACCATGACAAATCATATCATGCCATACTAGACAATTACCGACTATACCATACCAACCGGTGCCATACCTACCATCCCATCCCATAACAGACAATGGCAAGCTTACCATATTAGACTATACAATAACAGACCACACCATACCATACCATACTATACAATTACAAGTCATACCATACCATACTATACAACGACAGGCCTTATAATAACATACTACGTAATGACAGACCATATGACACCATACCATATCATACCATACTAAACAATGATAGGCTATACCATGCCATACTGTGCAATGACATACCATACCGTACTATACAATGGCATGCCAAACACTATACCATGCCATACAAGACAATTACAGGCCACACCATACAATAACATACAATGACATGTTATACCATACCATACCATGACAAAGCATATCATGCCATACTAGACAATTGCAGATTATACCATACCAACCCATACCATACCTACGATCCCATCCCATACCAGACAATGACAAGCTAACCATACTAGACTATACAATACCAGACCACACCATGCCATACCATAAAATGACAGGCCATACCATGACACACTATAGCTTACTATACAATTACAAGCCATACCATACCATACTATACAATAACAGGCCATACCATAACATCCCATACTATTCAATAACAGGCCAGAACATACCATACCAGACCACACCATACCATACTATTCAACATAACTAAAACAAAATTAACAAAGTCAGCACATCCTGCAAAGGCGAGACCTTTTGGCGTTGCCAATGCTTGTTTTTGCTGGGAAATGTGGCAACCCTACAGCACGCAGGGAGATGGCGCACATAGGACAACAATCTTAAAATCACGTACATTTTTCATACCAACGTTAGTTATTTTATCTTCTTCTACAGATGTATCGTATATTTTACCTTTCCCACCTTCTCCTCATATATGCCAGCAATATTCTAAGTATAATGAAGAGCTTATAATTTTTTCCTAAATGGAGACAAACAGCTTACATTCCAGAAACAACTGGAGTAAATTGCATCAATTCATTTATTTGTTATACATTTGTTGATGCGTATTTTTCCCCAAAAATCTAATTATACTAATTTTGTTTAAAGACATCCATCTTACACTACATATTTAGAACTCTCCATTATTAATAACACTCGTATAGATTTTTCAGTTATCTACGCAAATCAGAGTCAATTAGGACTTTATTAGGATATTATACTATATCTGCGAGTGAAGAATATCAAAATTACTGTCAGCGCACTTTTTCTTTAAACCGTGTGAATATTTTAATCCTCTAATATTAATATTTCATTTCCTGCATGACTAGCTACATACGTTCAAATGTTTACTTTCAAGGTACAACCAATCGTGTGGGCTCAGCTGCTAGCAGCTGCCCTTCTAAAAAAATTAATTAGCACAGTAATATTGAGCCCGAATTGTTCATATTTGCCTGCTTTTATCCAAAGATCTAGTCCCAGTTAGTCCAAAGATCTGGTTGGGATACTTTTCTATCTTTGCTTCGTTGTGTTGTGTTGCAGGGTGAGCGACGGTGTGTATTGTAAGAGCAGATTGAGCTGTGTGAGTGCAGAGATAGACGTGTGTTGTGGCCACAGGCTGAGCAGTGTGTGTTGTGTGTACCAGGTGTAAGAAACTGGCTCTATATATACTACACCAAAATGAAGTATAGTGTGTATAGAGTCCAAGTGACCCCAGAGGTAGGCAGAGGTTAAAGCTAGATAGAACCTTACTCTCTAATTGTGGTAGAGTGGTCGAGCAGTAAGGCAGTATCAGAGGACAGTGTTAAGCATTTGATGTACACACTCAGTCAGCAAATGACTTCACACACTCAAGAACTGAACTCTAGGCCAATTGTTTTTGTATAAAAAGATATTGTTGTTTTATTTTAGAACCAAGCAAGCCTGGCACAGGTAAGCATAAAATACTTTACAGTAATAAGTTACTGAATGTCGAACAGTTTGAAAATGCAATAGAAATTGTACTTTATTTGATTCACAGGGGAGCAAGTAGTATGCAACACTTAGCAAATACAGTACATTGAAATGAATTGGCTTTTTCAGTAAATTGCAGGTAAGTTACTTTTCTCGTTACTTTTCTAACTCAGTGCTGGATACCTAGATTCAGCACTGGGACATTTCCTGAAAACAGGTAAGTAAATACGTTTTGGTTATTCGTGCGATTTTTAAAGAATATTTTCAGATTTCAAAACTCCACACTTCGAAACTTTTTGGAGCAGTACATTGAAATGAATAGGCTTTTTCAGTAAATTGCAGGTAAGTTACTTTTCATGTTACTTTTCTGATTCAGTGCTGGATACCTAGATTCAGCACTGGGACACTTCCTGCAAACAGGTAAGAAAACCCGTTTTGGTTATTTGTACGATTTTTAAAGAATATCTTTAGTTTCAAAACTCCACACAGTCGTTTTTTGGAAGAAAAATTGTCAATGTTATCCTATGGAGGAAAAACAGGTTATCGGTTTGCAGGTAAGTAAACGACTGTGGGGCATATCAGCAAGGGCTGGTGATAATTATCGCTCAGCGCTCTTAGCGTGAGGATAATTATCGCTGGCCAACTCTGAACTTTATCGCGGAGATAGCGTGCTATCAGCAACGCTTATCTCCAAAGCGATAAAATTCAGAGCGCAAGCTGCCAACTGTGCGATTATCGCTGGAAATCCAGCGATAATCGCACAACTTTTGGCGATAGCTTGCTGATAGGGTTACACATACTTAGCCATGATATCCACCTTCCATAGGATATCATGGCTAAGTCAGTTTCAAAGCAGGCGTAAGGAAAGTAGCGATAACAGAGGTTATCGCTACTTTGCTTGTCGCTCTGCAGGTTAGCGTGCCCATTGATAATTGGAGAAATGTCGCTTAGCGACATTTCTCCAGTTATGTCAGGGCAGGAACGCCCACTTTGCAAAGCTGGGCGTTCAGAGTACAGGCGCTAATGCAAGGTTTCACGCGATAGCGTGACCTTGCTGATTAGGTGATAAAATTATCGCCGCTTTTCGCCCGAAAACTGACGCAAAAGCGGCGATAATTTTTTATCGCATCGTTGATGATATGCCCCAAAGGGAGTTAAGGTTCTGGGGTTAGACTCAAGGGTCCTCTAGGGTCAGTGATGCACTTTTGTTTCACCCTCAGCGGCACTAGGGCGGCCGGGTGCAGAGTGTTGAGGCCCAATGTTATCCTATGGAGGATAGGGGGTCTCCGGTTGGTGGCTGCTGGCAAGCAGGCCACTGGGTTGTGGGAGCAAAGCTCCTAGGGTTTAGGTCAGGGCAAATTGGGAACCAAATTAGCAGCAAAGGTGCACCCTCAGCGGCACTAGGGCGGCTGGGTGCTGGGTGCTGTTTTGAGGTCGGGTGCCCTGTTGTTTTCAATGGAGCGCCTCCGGTTAGAAGAAACACTGCAGTCTTGGGGACGAGGATCTTCTGGGTGCGACCACCACTTCGAGGGGTAAGTTGGGATGTCTTGGGTTGGTTAGGCACCGTTGGTTTGGGCAGACAAGGCCGTGGGGCGTCGGGTGCAGGGGTGCCTTGGGACGTCGGAAAGTCTTACCCGCTCTGCTTGCGGTAGAGGGGATCCTCTGGATTGAGGCTGCAGGCGTCGATTGGAGGCTTGAGGCAGGTCAGGGGTCGCCGGATCTCGGGTCAGGATCGCCGGGGTGACCTCCTCGTGGTGTTTTCCCACTCGAGCTCGGGCCGGGTTCGGCGGGTGCAGAGTGGGCTGGATTTGCGGTGTCCGGCCGGAGCCAGAAGCTGCAGTTTGAACAAGTCCTGTGTTCACGGGAGAAGCAGGCTTGGAAGTGAAGGCAGGCAGGTCCTCCGGGGTTTTTGAGGTTGCTGGCTGCAGGACACACCAGGATTTCGCAGGAGCAGGTTCGAGGGGAGACAGGCCTGTAGGGCTGGGGCCAAGTCAGTGGGCGTCATCCGCTTGTTAGCTCTGCACGGCTCTTCATCCTTCTTCTTTTCTTCTTTTCTTGTTGTTGCTGGATCTGAGGAAGCAAGGTTCAGGGTGCCCCCTAAATACTAAATTTAGGGGTGTTACAGGTAGGTAAAGGGCAGGGACCAATGGGTCCCTTCCCTGGGGTGGGTACACCCCCTGTTCTGCCACTCTCCATTGGGAGGGGGGCAGGAGCCTGTCCCTGGTTGGCTGGGTCCCCCATCCTCAAGATGGCGGGGACTCGAGGTTGTGTTTCACCTTGCCTCCCCCACCTGAGGGTTGGAGTTGGCAGAGGTAGACACACCTCCCTTCCTCACTTGTTTTTCCCGCCAGTTCTCCCGCCCAAAGTGGGGGGTAGAACCAGTGGGGACCAGTTGCTGAAAGCAGCAAATGGTCTGGAGAGGCTCACAAAGGAGGCATGCCTTTGAAGCTTCTCCTTCGTGAACCCTGCCCATCCTGGGGGAGGAGGCTCTACACCTCATCCCAGGATGTGCATTGTTTCAGGCCCCAGAGAGCAGCAGGCTCTCGACCCAGGGGTCCAGAAACATGTCTGTTGGTGGCAGCCTAAGCAGCCACTCAGTCAGGTCGAGTTTCAGGGGGCATCTCTAAGATGCCCTCTGTGGTGCATTTTACATTAAATCCCACACTGGCATCATTGTGGGTTTAATGTGCTCAGAAGTTTGATACCAAACTTCCCAGTCTTCAGTGTAGCCATCATGGTGCTGTGGAGTTCATAATGACAAACTCCTAGCACCATATACTCTTAATGGCAGCACTGCACTTACAGTGCCCCGGAATGGACTTGGGCACTGTAGGTGTACAGGGCTCATGCACCTGTACTCTCACCACTGGCATAGGGCACCCAGCTAGAGGGGTGACTGATGTATGCCAGGGCAGTGGTTTGTGGGCATGGCACACAGGGATGTGTGCCATGTCGACTCTTCACTTTGTTCTGCACCAAGACACGCAGCCTGCAAAGGCAGTGTGTAAGTGTCAGGATACAGGGCCTCTAAGGGTGGCACAATAAGTGCTGCAGCCCTTAGAGGCCTTCTCTGGTCACAGTGCCCTGGGTACCTGTGGTACCATTTACCAGGGGCTGACATGTGGCCAGAGAAGCCAATTGGGTTTAGGCTTCAATGCAGTTTTAGGGAAGGAACATAGGCCCTGGGCACCTGATTAGCAGGAGCCCAGGGCACACTCAGTCAAAGAACATCAGCAATTCAGCAAAAAGTGGGGGCATACCATGCAGAAAGAGGGCACTTTCTCACACCAGGTAAGTGGAGTGTTCTAGATTAGTGCAGTGTACATGTGAGTGGACGATGAACTGTGTGTATTGTGAGTGCAGGAAGAGTAGTGGGAATTGTAAATACAGGGTGAGTGGTGGGTTTTGTAAGTGCAGCTAGAGCGGTGTGAATTGTGAGAGGATGATGAGCTGTGTGTATTGTGAGTGCAGGCAGAGCGGTTTACATTCTGAGTGAATGATGAGCTGTGTGTTTTGTTAGTGCAGGCAGAGCGGTTTACATTGTGAGTGAATGATGAGCTGTGTGTTTTGTGAGTGCAGTGTGGTCCGCAATTATTGAGAGTGCAGGGTGAGTCGTGTGCATTTTCAATGTAGAGTGATTAGAGAAACTGTGTGAGTGCAAAGTGAGTGCGGTGCCTGTGTGGTTCCAGAGTCATTAGGGAGATTGGGGAGTCTCAGTTCATGTTGAGTGGTACATATTGTGAGTGCAGGGACAGTGGTGTGCTGGGTAGGCTTTAGGGCAGTGCCACTGGTGCGGCCCCACTGGGTGCTTACCTGTGGAGGGGGGCTCTGACCTAAGGGGTTGCGCTGTGTTTAGCAATAACTTATGATTGGAGAGATGAGGGGCACTTTTGTCAAGTGGTACTGAGAGAATCTGAGGAGGAGGTCATGGAAGCGCCAAAAATAATTGTCCCACTGGGCGCCACCTGCGCTAAAGCCGGGGTGCGCATTGTGAGTGTAGGGTGAGCTGCGGCCTGTGTAAGTGCAGGGTGAGAAGTGCGATTTGTGGGTGCAGCGAGAGCAGTGTGTCATTGTGAGTGCATGGTGAGTAGTGCATCATTTTAAGTGCATGGTGAGTAGTGTGCCATTGTGAGTGCATGTGAGTGGTGTGTGTTGGGAGTGTAGGGTGAGGAGTGTGTATTTTGAGTGCAGGGGAACAGTGTGTATTGTGAGTGCAGTATTAGCAGGGTGCCAGTATGAGTTCCAGGTGAGTGGAGTGTCGTTTTGAGTGCAGGGTGAGCAGTGTGTATTGTGAGTGCAGTATTTGCAGTGCACCAGGATGAGTTCCGGGCGAGTGGAGTGTCGTTCTGGATGATGGGTGAGCAGTGTGTATTGTGAGTGCAGTATTAGCAGCGCACAAGTATGAGTTCCAGGCGAGTGGAGTGTCGTCCTGAGTGCAGGGTGAGCAGTGTATAGTGAGTGCAGTATTAGCAGGGCAGCAGTATGAGTTCCGGGCGAGTGGAGTGTCATCCTGAGAGCAAGGTGAGCAGTGTGTATTGTGAGTGCAGTATTAGCAGCGCACCAGGATGAGTTACGGGCGAGTGGAGTGTCGACCTGAGTGCAGGGTGAGCGGTGTGTATTGTGAGTGAAGTAGTAGCAGCGCACCACGATGAGTTATGGGCGAGTGGAGTGTCGTCCTGAGTGCAGGGTGAGTGGTGTGTATTGTGAGTGCAGTATTAGCAGCGCAGCAGGATGAGTTTCGGGCAAGTGGAGTGTCGTTCTGAGTGCAGGGTGAGCGGTGTGTATTGTGAGTGCAGTATTAGCAGTGCACCAGTATGGGTTCTGGGTGAGTGGAGCGTCATCATGAGTGCAGGGTGAGCGGTGTGTATTGTGAGTGCAGTATTAGCAGTGCACCAGGATGAGATCCTGGCGAGTGGAGTGTCGTCCTGAGTGCAGGGTGAGCGGTGTGTATTGTGAGTGCAGTATTAGCAGTGCACCAGTATGAGTTCCGGGCGAGTGGAGTGTCGTCCTGAGTGCAGGGTGAGCGGCGTGTATTGTGAGTGCAGTATTAGCAGTGCACCAGTATGAGTTCCAGGCAAGTGGAGTGTCGTCCTGAGTGCAGGGTGGGCGGCGTGTATTGTGAGTGCAGTATTAGCAGTGCACCAGTATGAGTTCCAGGCGAGTGGCGTGTCGTCCTGAGTGCAGGGTGAGCAGTGTGTATTGTGAGTGCAGTATTAGCAGAGCACCAGTATGAGTTCTGTGTGAGTGGAGTGTCGTCCTGAGAGCAGGGTGAGCAGTGTGTAGAGTGAGTGCAGTATTAGCAGTGCACCAGTTTGAGTTCCGGGCGAGTGGAGTGTCGTCCTGAGTGCAGGGTGAGCAGTGTGTATTGTGAGTGAGGTATTAGCAGCGCACCAGTATGAGTTCCGGGCGAGTGGAGTGTCGTCCTGAGTGCAGGGTGAGCAGTGTGTATTGTGAGTGCAGTATTAGCAGAGTACTAGTATGAGTACCGGCGAGTGGAGTGTCGTCCTGAGTGCAGGGTGAGCGGTGTGTATTGTGAGTGCAGTATTAGCAGAGTACCACTATGAGTTCCGGGTGATTGGAGTGTCGTCCTTAGTGCAGGGTGAGCGGTGTGTATTGTGAGTGCAGTATTAGCAGCGCACCAGTATGAGATCCGGGCGAGTGGAGTGTCGTCCTGAGTGCAGGGTGAGCGGCGTGTATTGTGAGTGCAGTATTAGCAATGCACCAGTATGAGTTCCGGGCGAATGGCGTGTCGTCCTGAGTGCAGGGGAGCAGTGTGTATTGTGAGTGGAGTATTAGCAATGCACCAGTATGAGTTCCGGTCGAATGGAGTGTCGTCCTGAGTGCAGGGGAGCAGTGTGTATTGTGAGTGGAGTATTAGCAGCGCACCAGGATGAGTTCCGGGCGAGTGGAGAGTGTCGTCCTGAGTGCAGGGTGAGCAGTGTATATTGTGAGTGCAGTATTAGCAGAGTACTAGTATGAGTTCCGGCGAGTGGAGTGTCGTCCTGAGTGCAGGGGAGCAGTGTGTATTGTGAGGGCAGTATTAGCAGTGCACCAGGATGAGTTCCGGGCGAGTGGAGTGTCGTCCTGAGTGCAGGGTGAGCAGTGTGTACTGTGAGTGCAGTATTAGCAGAGTACTAGTATGAGTTCCGGCGAGTGGAGTGTCGTCCTGAGTGCAGGGTGAGCAGTGTGTATTGTGAGTGCAGTATTAGCAGAGTACTAGTATGAGTTCCGGCGAGTGGAGTGTCGTCCTGAGTGCAGGGTGAGCAGTGTGTATTGTGAGTGCAGTATTAGCAGAGTAATAGTATGAGTTCCGGCGAGTGGAGTGTCGTCCTGAGTGCAGGGTGAGCAGCGTGTATTGTGAGTGCAGTATTAGCAGCACACCAGTATGAGTTCCGGGCGAGTGGAGTGTCGTCCTGAGTGCAGGGTGAGCAGTGTGTATTGTGAGTGCAGTATTAGCAGAGTGCTAGTATGAGTTCCGGGCGAGTGGAGTGTCGTCCTGAGTGCAGGGTGAGCAGTGTGTATTGTGAGTGCAGTATTAGCAGAGTACTAGTATGAGTTCCGGGCGAGTGGAGTGTCATCTGAGTGCAGGGTGAGCAGTGTGTATTGTGAGTGCAGTATTAGCAGAGTACTAGTATGAGTTCCGGTGAGTGGAGTGTCGTCCTGAGTGCAGGGTGAGCGGCGTGTATTGTGAGTGCAGTATTACCAGTGCACCAGGATGAGTTCCGGGCGAGTGGAGTGTCGTCCTGGGTGCAGGGGAGCAATGTGTATTGTGAGTGGAGTATTAGCAGCGCACCAGGATGAGTTCCGGGCGAGTGGAGTGTCGTCCTGAGTGCAGGGTGAGCGGCGTGTATTGTGAGTGCAGTAGTGCACCAGGATGAGTTCCAGGCAAGTGGAGTGTCGTCCTGAGTGCAGGGTGAGCGGTGTGTATTGCGAGTGCAGTATTAGCAGCGCACCAGGATGAGTTCCGGGCGAGTGGAGTGTCGTCCTGAGTGCAGGGTGAGTGGCGTGTATTGTGAGTGCAGTATTAGCAGAGTACTAGTATGAGTTCCGGCGAGTGGAGTGTCGTCCTGAGAGCAGGGTGAGCAGTGTGTATTGTGAGGGCAGTATTAGCAGTGCACCAGGATGAGTTCCGGGCGAGTGGAGTGTCGTCCTGAGTGCAGGGGAGCAGTGTGTATTGTGAGGGCAGTATTAGCAGTGCACCAGGATGAATTACGAGTGAGTCGGGTCACGGTGTCATTCTGAGTGCAGGGTGCAGCACATTACAGCCAGACTTGTCGGCAGTGTGAATGCTCCTTTTGACCAGCCAGGATTCGCACATCCGTAATAACAGCCGGGAGGGGCCATGTCCAAGGGGGAGGTCACTGTTAGGCTGGGATAGCAATTGCGGCATGTTCAGTGGAGAGCAGAAGAATTCCTTCGCGCGCCCGCGGCCTGAGGCCCTCCTGTCAGCCGCCATTCTATTCCTGTTGCCAGGCAGATAATTCATGTAAAAAAAAGAAACTGTTGTTTTTTCCCCTCTGGTGCCCTCGGGATGCTCTGGCCAGCTGGAGGCCGGGCACTGATAAGCAAAGGGAAGGGGGGCCCTCTCTCTCTCTTCCTTCGTGCAGGCAGGCTGCTCTGAGCGCGGCACTTTAGGCAGCTGGGGCCAGTTCTAAGCTCAGCCGCGTGGAAACGTTGTCGGCTATGCACATTACATCCTGGAGAAAAAGAATATTTGAAAATTATTATTAGGTAGCGCATTTATAAATGGCAAACGTCGGCGATTTACACATCATTTTAGTACTGTCTATTTTTCTGTACAGAGCTAAACAAAGAGGCCCAAGTTGATTCCAAACAGCACCCGTTATGGTACAAGACAACTGCGATCAAGGACTATATTTAGGCCTGGGTGGGCAGGCAGCCAGCCCACTTGTGTGGCAAAAGATAGCTCACATCATTTTGAGTTTCCCGCCTTCGAGACAGGCAAAAGCGGCTGGTATCAGGTGAAAGTGGAGGGGCAGTAACAATACAAAAAACAAAAACAAAACAAGCATTTACAATGCAATAGGTCTCGCATTTACGAGAGTTTGAGCTATTGGCATTGTAAATGCCAATAGCTTAAACTCTCGCAAATGTGAGACCTATTGCATTGCAAATACTTTTTTTCGTAAAAGCGCCCCATGCTGCGCTTTCGTGTTAATGGAGGCTGCGCCCCTTTCTTTAGACAAGCCGCGTCTAAAGAAAGGGGCGCAGCCGCCATTAAAGTGAAAGCGCAGTATGGGGCGCTTTTTAAAAAAAAAAACATTTGTTTGTCAAGTTGACAAACAAATGCTTTTTTAGGTCGAGCCTAGAGCAGCGCATGCGCTGCTTGCTCGACTTTTAGTAAGGGGCTTTTGAAAGTGCTACCAAGCCGGCCACCAGCTTGCTGTTACGCGCACAAGCACGCGCAACGTTCACAGCAGCTGCCATCTGGCTTTTAGTGCCCGCGACGTGCACAATCACCTCCCCTACCTCCTCCCACTCCCTCCTCGTCAGCTTAATTTGTTTGCTTTTAGTGCGCGCGACGTGCACAATCCCCTCCCCTACCCCCTCCCACTCCCTCCTCGTCAGCTTAATTTGTTTGCTTTTAGTGCGCGCGACGTGCACAATCCCCTCCCCTACCCCTTCCCACTCCCTCCTCGTCAGCTTAATTTGTTTGCTGTACACCTCCTCAGCTTCTTTTTTGTTGTCTATTTGTTTACTTTTGTTATAATCGCGGCACCCGCGCTTCACTTTTGATGTTAAAAGTAAAGCGCGGTGCGCGATATAGCAAAAGTAAAGAAATAGAAAAAACATCTATTTCTTTACTTCTGCTATAATCGCGGCACCCGCGTTTCACTTTTGATGTTAAAAGTAAAGCGCGGGTGCCGCGATTATAGCAAAAGTAAAGAAATAGAAAAAAACATCTATTTCTTTACTTCTGCTATAATCGCGGCACCCGCGTTTCACTTTTGATGTTAAAAGTAAAGCGCGGGTGCCGCGCTGCAACGACGCACTTCTTGTCTCGCTTTTGGGACTTTATAAGTATTTACTTATGCAGCGCTACATCCTTGCTGCAACAACATTAACTGTTGCATAGTTAAATACTTATAATGTCCGAACAGCGAGACCAATTGGCTATGCCAATGCTTGTTTGTAAAAGCACCCCATTCCGCGGTTTCACTTTAATAGCGGCCGCGCCCCTTTCTTTAGACGCGGCTCGTCTAAAGAAAGGGGCGTAGCCTCCATTAATTTGAAAGCGCGGCATGGGGTGCTTGTAAACAAAAAAATAAAAAGTGAAAACATAGAAAAAAAAATGCGGCTGCGCTCAGTGCCACAAATAAACCAAAGCTGTGGCTGCCACTGTGGCGTGCCGTACTATAAAAAAAAAAACGTTAGGAGGGAGCGTGTCTTGCCTGCAACAGAATGCAGGTGAAAACCATTTAAAGAAATAGTGCTCGGTGGCTGTAATTAAAGCCTACAGAGTACCAACAAAGGTAAGAGGGCCAGTAATTCCGTCCATCATTTGTTCAAGCTAGCCTGGCTGATGAGAGGTGATGCCCCAAAACAGGTCCCAGGATGCTTTTTTCCGGTCCAGGGAGGACCTGGCTTGGCAGTTCGGACTGGACTGTTCCCATGAGGCACAGGGTCAAGACTGATTTACATATGGCTGGGTCCAAACTGGGGTGGTGTGGTGAGCAAAAGAACGATGGATTAAACCCAGGTATTTGTGACTGGGGGTGAATGTTTGCATTGTTCAGCATTCTGTCCCTCATTTGTTCCTTTTGCTTTTATTGCCCTAAGTGGGAAGGGTATGCCTAGACATGGGTCCCGTGCTCACTGCGCCACTGGATTCAAGCTGGACTGGCTGATGAGGGGTGATTCCCTGAAACCGGTCCCTGGATGCTTGTTTCCAGTGCAGGGAGGACCTGGCTTGGCAGTTCGGACTACACTGTTCCCATGAGGCACAGAGTCAAGACTGATTTGCATATGGCTGGGTCCAAACAGGGATGGTGTGGTGTGCAAAAGAACGATGGATTAAACACAGATCTTTGTGACTGGGGATGAATGTTTGCATTGTTCAGCATTCCGTCCATCATTTGTTCCTTTTGCTTGTGGGACTGCAGCACTTATTGTGCCACCCGCTTAAGTAGCTCTTTAAAAACATGTCTAATGCCTCCCATTGCAACCTGTGTGCAGTTTTAAACTTCCAGTTTTACCTGAAAAAATAAACCTTTTGGCAGACTTAAACCTCCCTTTTTAATACACATAAGTCACCCCTAAGGTAGGCCTTAAACAGCCCGTAGGGCAGGGTGCATTGTATTTAAAAAGTAGGACATGTGTTTGTAAGTTTTACATGCCCTGGTAATGAAAAATTCCTAAATTCGGTTTTCAATATTGTAAGGCCTACCTCTCCCACAGGATAGCATAAGGGTTACCTTATTACCGTGGTACTCATAGCACGGCCCACGGGCCGCCAGCGGCCCGGCAGGTCTTCATTGGTGACCCACGGACCTTGCCTTGCCGTTTCCACGGCCGGCAGTAAACACAGAAGATGACCGCAGGAGCATACGTTGTGAATACCTATTAAATAGGTATTCACTACATATGCTCCTACGGCCATCTTCTGTGTTTACTGCCGGCCTCTGTGACGTCACAGCACCGTGGGAAAGCTTCCCAAAAGGCCCTTTAAAAGTCAGCTGTAAGCGCTTTCACAGCTGACTTTTAAAGGGCCTTTTGGGAAGCTCCCTGTTTGGACAGGGACGGATAGAGACAGAGACAGATAGAGACAGAGACAGATAGAGACAGAGATACAGAGGCAGATAGAGACAGAGACAGATAGAGACAGAGACAGACAGAAACAGATATAGAGACAGAGATAGATAGAGATAGAGACAGACAGATATAGATAGATACAGATAGAGACAGACAGATAGAGACAGAGATAGAGACAGAGAGAGACAGGGACAGACAGAGACAGATAGAGACAGAGACAGATAAAGACAGATAGAGACAGAGACAAATAGAGACAGAGACAGATAGAGACAAATACAGATAGAGACAGAGACAGACAGATAGAGACAGAGACAGTTAGAGACAGAGACAGATAGAGACAGAGACAGAGAGAGACAGGGACAGACAGACACAGAGACAAATACAGAAAGAGACAGATAGAGACAGATAGAGACAGACAGAGACAGAGATAGAGACAGATAGAGAGACAGCTAGAGAGACAGAGAGAGAGATAGAGAGAGAGATACAGAGAGAGATACAGAGATAGAGAGAGAGAGATAGATAGAGATAGAGATAGAGCTAGATAGAGAGAGATAGATAGATAGAGAGAGAGAGAGAGAGAGAGAGAGAGAGAGAGATAGATAGACAGATAGATATAGATAGATAGATAGATAGATAGATAGATAGATAGATAGATAGATAGATAGATGTGTGTATGCCGGGTCTGGTGGCCCAGTGGACTAATGCGTCCGCTGCAGGGGCCTGTGTTCAACCTCATGGTCACAGGTTTTTTTTTTTTGCTCTAGCCCCGCCCCCACTGGTGCGGCCCTCGGCCACAAACCACACTGTAAATTTGGCCCCCGAGAGAAAGTTTGTGAGTACCCATGCCTTATTACATTTAATAAATGCTAACTTTTGATTGGGAGGAGGTGGAAATATCATGATTGGATTCAAATGAACTATAGTTTAAAATCCTCTCTAATGGTAAAGTCGGATTTTAGTTCACAATTTCAAAATGCCAGTTTTAGAAAGTTGTCATTTTCCTGCCCTAAATTTTCTGAGGCCTTCTATGCATTTCCAGCTGTCTGGGCCTGCTAATTGCTCCCCCATCAGGAATGCATATTGGGTCCAGGCAGTGAACAAAAAGACCTGGGTGTATATGGAGAGGTTGCCATCCTGCCATGATTGGAGGGTAGGAGCTGTTCCCTGTCCCACTTACATTTCAAATGGCTGCCTCCAGCATATTCACAAAGGAACTTGACACCGATCTTTTGTCGTACTAGATTTTTTGCAGCCTTGACAGGTAAAGAAAGGGGAAATAAGGAATTTTCCAGACCCAGTTGTAGGGGTGAAGTACACGTTTCCCCACCTTCAAAGAGTGGCACCAGGTATAAATATTGGACTTCCTGAGCCACTCATCAGTTTACTCTGGACCTGTGGAGGGCCCCTAGAAGGACTGCCTCGTACTTCAGAGTGCTGTCTTTCTGCTACCAGAGGACTGCCCTGCTGCTTTAAGCCTGCCTTGTACCCTCAGAGGATTGCCCTGCTGATTGAGGCATGCTTTGCTGCTTGATCACAGTACTACCAGAGTGACTCCAAGGGTCAGTTGGCTGGCCTCCTGTTCTGGGCTACAGGGATACAACACGCTCCGAGAGGCCTCCCTGCAAATGCCCAGCTTAACTGCTGCAGCTGGCCCTGCCTGAACCTGCAACTGGATCCGTCTGGACCTGCAACTGGACCTGGCTGAGCCCTGCTGGCCTCTATTGGAGTGATTCTCTGATCCACAGAAGAGCATCCCCAAGCCCTGGACCCTTGGCTGGCATCAGCTAAGCTCCTCCTGTGAAACCCTGAAGTTTTGAACTTTGCGCGCCCGGCCTTGTGAAGGAAACTTTTTCAGCGGGACTAGCCTGGTCCCTGTATCTGGTCTGCACTCCATAAGGTCGGCCTGGCATTGTGACTTTGTCCGAGTCTAGCAAGACCAGGTACCCACAGTTTGTACTTCCTGCTTCTTTGTGCAGTTTTTATTCAAACCTTTTAAATTGCATGTCTCCCGTTCTACTGATTGGATGTTTATCATTTTGGCCTCATTTTATTTATTACATTTTACTCTATTTTCTAAATTGGTTTGGAGTATCTCTTGTCTTATGTTTTCACTTTATTACTGTTTGTCTGCTGCATAAATACTTAACACACTGCCTTAAGTTACGCCTGCCTGCTTTTGTGCCAAGCTACCATAGGGTTAAGCACAGGCTAATTTAGTGTCTTTTGTGCTTTCACCCTGACAAGGATTGTGGTTGTTGCCTGAAAAGTGGTTTCACCCCCTCAATTAAACAAGCATTGGCATAGCCAATAGGTCTCGCCTTTGGGACCTTATAAGTATTTAGTTATGCAGCACAATATCCTTACTGCAAGAACATTAACTGTTGCATGGCTAAACACTTATAAGGTCCCAAAGGCGAGACCTATTGCCTATGCCAATGCTTGTTTACAATGAGCCTCAGTGCTCTCATAATCTCTTTCGGTCTCTTAAGAAACTCCTCCAGTTGACTCCTCACAGTCACATTCTCCTGAACCTACCTTCCTCACTGGATGCAGAGACTCCATTTAATACTTAATTCAGACTTGTAATGCAGACCTCTGAGCCCTGACCTAACAAGCAGCGGGCAAAAAGGCAGGCTGTTTTGGGAGCCGAATAAAATGCAGCAATCCTGTATGCTGCTCAGATACGCATCCAAAACGATTTCACTGTCACAGTCCTAAAAGCTGCAACAATAAAAATAAAGTTGCGTTTTGCCAACACTTTAGGTGAGCTCAATGGGTAAAAGGTTTGAAAACCCATCCAAGGTATGTTGCATAATGGGCAATTGCAGAATATATGAACAAGTAATTAAACAATACTGGAAGAATAAAATTGGGGCCGGTGCTGCAAACCAGGCACTCTCCAATACTGAGGGTGAAAAAAACGTAGCCAAATACAAAAGGTACACAAAATATTCTGCCTCAGACACATTAGAAGACTGCAACTTTTTCCGAAAACATTTTATTGCAATCACATTAAAATACTGTTGATAACTCAACCTTCAACATTTTCTCATACATACCTTTTTATAACTGACAACTCAAATAGCTCCAAGTATTCATTTAATTTTTCACTGATGTCAAATATGCCATTATCAAAGATATTCATGGTCTTTGTTCTTGGGCAACTCTTGTTTGAGGTATGCATATAGTAGACTTTTATCCAATAGCTAAGACTTTAAGGTCAAGTATGCCAGTGTAATCTCTAGGAACTGACCTGATATTTCGGCATTTGAAAAGCCACTTTAAAGCCTCTATAATTTACGCCAGCAAAGGCATCAAACACAGTTTTTTTTTTTGGATCTACATTTAGAACAGGGAGCTTCATGATCTAATACGAATATCATGCAACTCCATAAACAAACAAGAGAGGAGCGGGGGCGAGCGAGCGCGGCAGCCTGGGCTTTTGAAAGCTGACCAGACGCTCGTGCGTCATGGCCTTTGCCCTGCGATTACCCGCACGGCCGGCATGTGTTTCCAATTATCGCGCCCACGTCTGGGCACGATAATTGGAAACAGATGTCTGCCGTGTGCGTAACCGCAGGGAAAAGGCCATGACGCACGAGCGCCTGGTCAGTTTTCGAAACCCCCTAACTTAAAGTCTCGCAGAGCAACGCTTGCGCGCTACTCGAGGCTTGACCTAAAAAGCTATTTCTTATACCAGTGATCTGCACAGTTAGCGTGGAGTGGGAGTTAAGAAGTAGAGGCAGTATTAACTTTTTTCTTTTCACTTGGAAGCTGTTCCTCTCTCTAAAAATTGCATTGTATTGTAGCATTTGTATAGCTCTTACTACCTTTCTGTGCAACACTTAAGCACAGGGCCGTAGCGGCGGGGTGATAGGACTGGGCCAGCCCTTATTAATGTTTGGCCTCCTTAAATGCCCAGCAGGGTATATGTAGTTAAAAAACAATGGGGCATATTCACAAGGAGCTATCGTCGAGTTAATGGCACTCTATCGCAGCCAAAGTCGAGATAAATGTATCGCAACATTCACAAGCTGGTGCTAACAGCCGATAACACCAGTTTACCTGCGAAAGCATCCTCAAAAAACATCGCCACAGATGACCCCTGCAACTATCGCTAATGAGATGCAGAGTAGGCGTTCCCGAGCAAAAATCCGCGACAACACCACACCTCAACATTCTCAACGACCAGCCCGATCAGCGATAAGACCACAAAACAGGCGATAAGGCACGTTAGCAGCAGGAATCTAACACCTGCTCTGACCTGGTGCAAAGTCGGACCACAG